>PNEQ01045333.1:38727-76456 GCA_003012365.1 Medauroidea extradentata
AAAAAAAAAAAAAAAAAAAAAAAAAAAAAAAAAAAAAAAAAAAAAAAAAAAAAAAAAAAAAAAAAAAAAAAAAAAAAAAAAAAAAAAAAAAAAAAAAAAAAAAAAAAAAAAAAAAAAAAAAAAAAAAAAAAAAAAAAAAAAAAAAAAAAAAAAAAAAAAAAAAAAAAAAACTAGCGTCAATTTAGGCATGGATTGAGATGAAATCTTCCTCTTAGGAGGAAACTTTTGTACCTCTTATAGTTTTTGCGTAATGAGTCGTAAACGTAAACATGTGAACTTTACGGTTTTAAGTACGCTGCTAAAACCAACTGACATACCAAACTGACAAAATTCACAACGTATAACAATGTTGTAGACTATGATTCGACATATATAAAAACAAAAATAAAATACTTTTGTATTTAATAAAAATGCTGAATTTTGAAATGACAATTAAATAAATGTCAAAAATTTTTAAAAAATACAAAAAAAAATTTATTTTTTTGTATTTTATGTATGTCAAATCATAGCCTACAACATTGTTATATAGTGTGAATTTTTTTTCAGTTTGGAATGTCAGTTGGTTTTAGTGGCGTACTTAAAACCGTAAAGTCCAAATTTTGGCGTTTACGACTCATTACGCAAAAACTATGAGGGATCAAAAAATTTCCTAAGGGGAAGATTTAATCACAATTTATGTCTAAAATAAGAAAAAATGTCTGGTACTGGCTGTACGTGTATATCTAACGTTTATTTGCGCTGCCGAAAATTACGAAAATATTTATTTGGTCCCCTTGCATGTATGGTACCTTGGCATAGAAACTTGTTAAATTTATAGGCATGTGCAATACACGTTTATCCTTCATATTGCCTCATAAAGTCATGAGGTCAGCACCGAATATCTGATAGAGGCGATTTGCCGGCGAGAAGACAGCACTTTAGTTCACACCAGAGGCTAGGTTGAGGCTTGATGCTCGCGCTGCGCCGTCCTTATGGCTTCCCAACTTCTAGGCCTCGAACACGCAAATTATGTTCACCCTGACGGCCACCTTAAGGGTGTTCAAGTGCGATAAAGTTATAATTTTATATGAAATAGTTTTAGTTTGGAAGACGATACTTTTGAGTGCAGTTTCCTCTTACGAAACAATTTTAGCTCTCGTTGGTTTCTCATAACGGTGCGTCAAAGTAAACATTTGTATGTCCTGCTGCCATGCAAATAGTGAAAACCAATTGACTTATGTGCGTGAAAAATTCACAATGAAATGACATACTATGGGTTACGTAATAAAACATTTGAAAAAATTCCATGAAACGTGTTTGTGTTTAAAAAAAATTGCTGCATTTGAAACTTTTTGGTACTAATGATATTTTTTTAATTCAAAGTATTACGTTGTGATTTTTTTAAATGTTTAATTGCATAGCTCTTGGGAAGTACTGTAAGTTCGCAGTGAATTATTTAGTTTAAGTAAGTCAGCTGCATGGCAGTGTGACAAGCAAATTTTGAATATAACACCTCGTTATGATAATACTATGAGAGCTAAAATTATTTCGTAAAAGTAAAATTTACTCACAAGTATCGTCTATAAAACTAACAATATTTCATAAAAATACAAAATTATGGCTTTGTCGCACTTGAACACCCTTAAAGCTTGTTGGAACTGTATTTAAAGACGCTGCCTATCTGCGCGTTATAAGCTTAGAAACGACGGAGAAATAAGAGCGACCTTAAAGCGCGCATAAAATGCCGTATCGCCTCTACGGTCCAAGCGCTGAACTAGCGTGCAAGGTTCCCGCTGAACGGTTTTTACTATGGGACTTAAAGCGGTGACCATGTGATTTTATTGATGGAAAGTCTGCAACTATGTACAGTGCAGGTCCAGGTCTGATTTTCACATTCATCTGGTCAGTACTTTTTTAAGTACGGAAGTCTGAATAGGCCGTTTTAGCCATATTGGAGGGCTTAGAAACAGTGTTTTCAAAAAGCATGGTGTCTTAACTATGAGGTTCCGACCTCGTCTGAAGTTGGTTTCCTATTCGTACGTTGGCAGAATGGGCATATGTGGAATATTTTCGTAGAAATAACCTGTTTACGAACACACTGCAACGTATTTTAAGCGTGAGGTAGACGGCCTCTTTAAAAGTTGTATTTTGATGGTGAGCTTCCTGTATCTACCACTAAGGCATGTAACGTATATTTATGCACCTGCTATATAAGTTGCTTTACGATACACGTGTCCTTCATCATATTAACATCCTGTATTCTTAAGCCTTGCTATTGTATCTGCTGCTGTTCTTACTTCAAGAGTAAATATCTCGAATGTCAATCTTGCTGGAATCGCAACGGGGGACTGTACTTGAACAACGAGTTGATAGTAATATCGACTCTGGTTAAACTCGTTTGTGCAAGCCGCAGGTCCGTCTTCTCTTGATCACCTGCCATCCGCTGAAGAGATGTAAACCGATAATTCTGGACAGTGACGTTGACACGAGAGTCCAGCAAGGTAATTTATCATACACTAGAACTGGTACGCGGTGGAAATAATTACTTTGCGCTTGTTGATATAGACGATTTAGGATGTGGTAATCGTGCCAGAAGATCCCATTCGTGACGGGTTTTCTCGGGAATCTCCCGTTTCCCCCGCATCTTCAATTCCGCACTGCTACATTCTTGAAACCTCGTTGTTAAGCGCTTGCCAAAATATTTTCGCTTCACATATCAAAGATTGGAATGATTAAACGTGAAAAAGTGTTATTTTATATTAAATAACGAATATTGTTTGAATTGCTAACGTTTCATCCACAATTTTTTCAGAATTATGTGATAAAATTGAAAACAAATCAAAATTTGGGTACTTGCACTTAGTACAAAATATGTCTCACTAACATGATATTTCGCACAGAATTAAAAAGTTATTAATGTTTTCTTTCTGTAAACTCTACGAGCATTTAAATAACTTCTGAAAAGTACTCTGAGATTTTGTGCATATGTGAGAATAACTGTTTAACATTCTCTAACATATTTTCGTCGTAGGAAGAGAATCCTACTAAGACTAGGTTATCGATTCTAATTACACAAGCCAATGGCTAGAACACATGATATGAAGGGTAATTAAAAAAAAAGATCCAGCGAACAACAATGTGAAACCTTTTTCTCGTGGATGTTGAAAACACCTTCAAACTAACAGTAGCATATCACACACAAGAAAATCACCTGTACGATGAATTGGAGCTGTGGTTAAACAGTTTATGCATTTGAGAGTGATTAGGTTATCTTTCCTGTCTTGCCGTGATTATATTGGTTTTCTTTTCAAACGGAAACACCACTTAGTGGATCCAATTTAAAGATGAATGAACAAAACGAAAAATATTACGCAAGTCATGTCAAAAAAAAAAAGGCTTCAAAGAATGCCACCTCTTAAATTTAAAACGTAATGTCTAAAATGAAACGATAAACGTTACCTGTCACACTTAAACCAATAAGGAAATGAAGTTATTAAAATATTACTGTGAGAGAAATACTTCTCAAAATGTTTCACGTAGTACATAATTTGGTCATAAGGAGTTACCTTGAAATTGGACATATTTAGAGATAAGTTCATATTTATTTTTCAGCTGCAAACTAGGAAGGCAGATCACTTAGTTACTGAGCAGAAAAATAGCAACCCAATACTCTACCTAGTTGCGCAACTGCTTGTCGTCCTGACGAGCAAATAAACAATAAACGTGTTTCCAGAGTCATGCAGCACGACTTCAAAATACATTCCAGTACACACATTATATAGTAAACGTTAGGTAGATACAATGCAGTTTAAAGGCTGTGTTCAACACCTTTTTTTTTTTTTTTAATGGCGTGCGGATAGCATGAAATGAAAAATATCCGAAAATATATCAAATTGTTATCAGTTAGAATGTGAAAATCTGAAGGAAAAAAAGTGGAACTGTAGACATAATAATCTGAAACCAATTCGTGCGATAAACGCTATAATTCACGCAATTTTTCAAACTACATAAAAAACGGTTTTCTGATGAGCACAAAATATTTTGCCAATACGGATCACAACAAATTTTTTTGCGGTGGCTACACAATTTTTTTATAGTCACTGCAAAACTTTGTTGAGGGAAGCAAAAGTTTTCTGTGGTCACCATAAAGAAATTCGGTAGGTTCATAATGACAATATATGTATTTTGTGGTGGCCAATTAGCTTTTTTTTTCCTCACAGTGAAATACATTCCGTGGAATCACAAGTCAATAGGCAACACGGAAGAATAAGGAAAGCTTAGATTAGGAAGTCGGAGCTTATCCTGATGGCTAGAGACATGCAAAATTCGCGTTTTCATTTGGTAGCAGGCTAAACGTCACTTTCCTATACATAACAGAGCATAATCTGCGATTCAATTGGCCACGAACTTTTATGTGTTGTCATTTACACGTGTTACGTCTTTACAGAGATTGGCCTCTCTACCGTGTAAGCATTCTCCGCGGCAAGTTACGACAATATCGGCCAGCGGGAGGCGTCGACCGAGCCTATAGTCACTTGGAGTCTAGTCAGCTGTCAGAAAATAACGCGAATTTTGCATGTCTCTACTGATGGCTCACCAGTGGCAACTGTCTGACAAAGAGCGGGGGTTCACATCCTTCAAGGCTGATCCAGGAACAAACAGAAGGAAAATTAACTCTCACTGCTACAGGCCTGGCACCGTCGCTCTGAGAGAAATCAGGCGATACCAGAAGAGCACTGAGCTGCTCATCGCAAGCTGCCTTTCCTGCGCTTGATGCGAGAAATCGCCCAGGACTTCAAGACTGACCAGCGTTTCCAGAGCTCGGCCGTGAGCAGGGGTGGACACAGAATAGGCCGGCTAGGGCCACTAATTTAAAGGGCATCATGCACCGACAACATTACAAAATAAACATTATGTGTAATATAAACACAATGTTTGATGGTTTATGATACTAGCGTATCAAGCATTTATTGCGTATATATTACATTTTTATTTATTTAAAGTAATACACCTTTTCAATTACAATAACTTTTCGGTTAAGTTGTCTACCACGAGACTCTCGTCCTCGTGACTGCTCGTGATAGCTACGAATCGTAAATTGTTTTTGTGTTTATGGAATAATTCTAGTTAAATTATATAATGAGGAAGATCAAGAGGCACCCCTGTTCTACAATTAATTGTGATTCTGTTCATTCACGCGCAGAAGGGAGCGTACAAATGTTATACTTTCCCAAAAAATTTGAACAGGAGGTTAGATAACGTATTTTTGTTGCCAACCTGTAAACTAAAAGTTTTTGTTTCCGAAGTTGCCGGTGAATGATGCCCCTTTTTAGTAGATCGTTGGTTAACATGGCCGTGTCCACTCTTGAATACTTTACTTCCTCTATGGCCGTGATGGCACTGCAAGAGACAGGCGAGGCCTACCTGGTGGAATTGTTTGAGGATACCAATCTATGTGCCATTCACGCAATGAGGGTCACCATCATGCCCAAGGACATCCAGCTGGCTCGGCGAATCCATGGGGAGCGTGCCTAAGTGCCCCGCTGCTTGCAAGACGAAAAAACTTTTCGCGAAAAGAATTTTTGCCTCAGTTTGTTTCAGTGACTTACGTTCACAACTGGAGTTCTGCTTGAAAGTCAGTGATTGGGTGCTTTAACTGTCACGTGTCTTTGGGTTCTAACCGCAAATTACAGACGTGTGGTGTTGTAGTAACCGAATTGTGATTGGCGCAGTCAAATGAGAGACCTCACTTCAAAAATACACACAGCCAACAACCATGGAGCAGAACTGCAGATGTGCACGTAAGGCATTGAAACAAAGGGAGGCAAAGCAAAATTCTTTTCGCGAAAAGTTCACGGCCTTAACTATAGCACAGTTAACAAGATACATCCATCAATAGGGCGCGAAGATTATCTGACACAAAATACTCTATACAGTCATGTTATTTGCAACGATGCAAATGTTTTGAGGCAAAGATGTATTTCATAATATATGTACTACTGTGGTTTCGAATACATTCACCTTCAATAAATAATGGGTTTGCCCAAACCTCCTGTATATCGCGACTTGTCTACCTGTAAGGTTGTATTTTTTCTATGTAAATTTTCTCGAATACGATTAACTAAAGGGTGTTCGACCAAGGAAGTCATTTTGCTACACAGTGCGTCATTTAATGGCATTAAAAAAATATGTGTTAAAATAACTTGAATAACCAATTTCTCCGCTAAGATTTGCGTGAACCAAAAACTTTGGTTACAAAACTTTTCATAAATTTTGCAAGGAATTATCTCGCAAAGTATTTAATACCTCATCAATTTTATTTAAATATTTGTTTAATTTCTTGGGCTATGGTCTCGTCGATATTTCAGACGGTTCACATAGGAATTATGCACAAGTACAGGAACTAGGATAGGAGGCGTCAATAGCCTATGTTAAGGAACCATACAGCATCCGCTTGGAGCGAATTCAGGAAGCAATGGAAAACCCAGTAGCGGTGGAAGGTATTCTGGAAAGGAGGGGTGGAGAGCAAGATTGTTGACAGAAACTTACTTCCGAGTTTTTTCCTATAACGACTTACTAGAGCAGGTTGTACGAGGGTTCTCCTTCGGGAAAATTTGGAATTTAGTGGGCACATTGGTGCTATTTAAGGGCTTTTGGAGTCTAAATATCGAGTATCTACAGCTGGCAGAAATTGTAATATTTTTAAATATTAAAACTTACGGTGGCATATATTGTAACTATTTTTTACTGTAGTAAAAATGTTATATCGTTCATAATTTTTGTATTGTAGCATATTAAAGTAAACATTTGCATAAATCTGTTTCATGTTAGAAGAAGCTAGGATGTAACTGAATGTTCCCGCAACATCTAGAATGTTCAGCTTACATCAGCCAGTATGTTCGGCGAGCTATGAGAATAGTCTGGGCGTCGTCGCGGGTGACTGTTAATATCAGCACACTGCGCGCATAAACGGAGTGATTGCGGCGTTTATCTGGCTAGTATTCGGGACGGACTTGGCAGCGAGGGACGAGGCGGGACCAGCAGATCGAGGCTAGGCTATAGAGGTGTGGATAATGGTGACACTCTTCTAGTGGTGTAAGTGTGAGAGTGAACGAACAGGTTGAGCTGTAGCTGGGTATTGTGAGACATTTCTAGATAGAAACTTAAGTGGTCGGAGGACTTACCTGAGAGACAGAGAGAGAGACGTCATTAAGTACATACTTGAGTAGTAAATTAGGCTTTTAGGGAGATTACCTATACATAATATTTGAAAATGGTGAATCGTGGAGTGCTGTATATTTAATAAAGAGTGTTTACAAAGATTGAAATCAATTTAAAAACTTTAATTATTAAATTTATTTAATTATCTAATCCCTCAATCCCAAACGTACCTGGCTGCGCCCAGGACACAAAAGTTGTTGCAAAATTATAGTTTTATCTAATTATGTAATTAACGAAAATCTGGTTAGTTGGCTTTTTAGTCGAAACCGTAGAATGTCATGCTTCTGAAAAAAAAAAAAAAAAAGCTTTCACTCCAATGCAAACCAATCTGCCAAACAGAATTTTTATATATGTTCTCGTTTAAGCTTAAAAATATATTTTCGCAAAAACAGAAACACAAAAGCTTGCCTTTAAATGTACGTCGCGCAAACATTGTGTGGAACAGTATGACTACGCCTCCGCTAATATCAACTACATGTCTGTATCGTCGGTGATGGATCCGACATCTGAGATCTGCCGAGATCGCAAAAAAGAAACGAGGCGCGCGTAAAACCGGCCTGGCTTCGTCCCTTTGCTCTCGCCGACAAACTTGTGCCCCATGTTGTTTGTGAGAAGTTTTTCTCTGGCGGAGGAGGAGGGAGGAGTTGGCTGAGATCAAATGAAATATACGCAGATAGTGAACTCAACTTGTAGCATCCAAGGTCAGACCGTTCACTGAGTCGTGGATCCTGAACTCGATGGAATATTCCATCTCGTGAATGGCTCCAAGTTACCAAGTCAGTGTGACTACACTGTAAGAAATTATTTTTAAATTATCTTACCCACGTACAAGAGTGTTAAGAGGCCTCCCTACCCGCCCTTCAAATACGTTGCATCGAGTTACGACTATTCTCTTTTTGACGAAACTATTTAACGCACATTATAATTGTTAATCTACGGAAAGAACACACACTTCAAAATAAGTCGCTATAGTTTTAAAAATTCGATACAATTATAACAAACACTATTTTCTGGCCTCTCAAAACGGCCAAAAAATTGCTTTTTTCATATTGCCGTATATAGAAAAGTAACAATCGAATTCGAAAACCACAGCTATAGAAACAAGCGTTAGACTTTGAACTGTTCTGCTCGCTAATATAATAATGTGGTCACCGCTTAAAGTCCCATAGGAAAAAAGTACGATAGTAAAGCCCTGCACGATATCTGAGTGGCTTGAGAGGTGATAATACATTACATACGTCGGTTAATGACACTCTTCGCTCCTGCCCCACACACACAAACGCAGCCTATCTAGGGAGGCCTCTTAAGAAAGTAGGTTTGGTAAAACAGTTTCCCATACAAAATAGTTGCATTCGTATACATTTTTAGGTAACAGTAAAATGCAGACAGGTGTCGCCAGACTTGTCTAGTAATGATGCACAACATTTTGCTCTGTTCACAAGATCAAATATGATAAGTGCCCTATATTATGTATGGGTGGAGATGATGGTTTGTCGCGGGAAACTTGGCTGTTTGTTGGATTTCAACACACGTTCATCTTATCAGAATTATACTGGCTTTATCTTATACTTGGAGCTGTTACCCTATTTTACTGAGCCAATAAGAATCCCGCTATTGTAATATTTGACGCTTGTTATTGGTCTGAAGACAGCTACGTTGTTTCAGACGTACATCAGCAAATCATATATGTTGCAAGAAACTGCAGAGTTTTCAAGGGTATGTTGGTATAAAACATTTTCACGATATACCGTCATCTCTATGAATGGGTTTATTACATACATTACTATCTAGGAAGTTTTATTACATGGTAGGAACTGAGTTATCGCTGTAAAGAAGACTTGGTTGTTTTGTTCCCATTCCGAACACTTGCATCCTTGCGATGTTGTTATAGGCGGTTCCGGATAAACTGACCGCTTTTGAAACTGAAGTTGCTTCTTTCGTATACGATAATTTGTAGTTTCTACCACATTTTTCGATATTAATAAATCACCCTAAACAACAGTCAAAATGTATAGATTGTACCGAACTGCAAAGTTAATGACTGAAGTCACGATAAACAAAATGTTTAGTTACTGTTTTGGAGAAGAAATTCTTCTAAACCGTCCACATTGTCGCAAACCAGCTATAGATATAGGAAAATTAGTGTAAGTTATTAACACAATGTGTAAACTAACTCAAATATTTATTATTTGGGGTCAGTACAAATTCTGTTTTTTGAAATACTACTGACAATATTGTCTTAAAAAGGAGCAGTTTGTAACATATGAAATTCATCCGAGAGTTGTATGTATGTTTCGATCAGAAATTCACATTTCTGTAACTTATACAAACAAATACACTTGTTAAAATGAAATTATTACGTACTATTTAAATCAGTACCAAACAAGAACTATTAAAGAGTAATTTATTAAGCTTTACGTTAAGAAACTGCCCATACTTCGTACAGGGATCCTCTAAGCATTCTGTAAACTTCAGAATTTATCCCTTTAAATTGGCCGTTTGCCATGCGTTTTAAAAGAGTTCTAGTGTGTTTGGAAGTAAACGTTTCTTTACGAAACAATTCTGCATGTGCCCAGTAAATTCGTTTTCAAAAATTTACAATCAGTTTAGACGTCCGTTCTAAGTCACCACTCATCTCAGAAACTTTTTTTTTTCATATCCGTGAAACACATATTTAAACCGATTTTTTACATACTGACGTACCGATGTATGCGAAACTGAAATAGCAGTGAAATTGAGTTTTCTAACGTAATATTTTTCACCACTTAAGTTACACGATAAGTGACGAAGGCAGTGACGAAGGCTATTCTTCAAATAATTAAAATCAGTATTTTATTGCACGCCCTACGAGAGCAGTTCACGATTGATTCACTGAGCCAGGAAACGAACATTAAGTTTTTTTTTATTGCCGAGATAGATAAACCACGTGTTACCTGTGTGGTACTTACGAGGAACGTCGTAAAACAGAATGAAATGAACCATTTACTCATAAAGAGTAAATGAATACGCATGCTACAAAGCAATGGCAAGAAGCTAAGTCAAAACGAAATGAAATCATTAGAGGAAAACAAAACATGGACTCTTGAAATGTTGCCAAATGGAAAGAAAGCTATACCTTACAAATGGGATTATATAATCAAGACAAATTATGATGGTCAGTGGAGCGGTACAAGGCAAGTCTTGTCATCAAAGGCTACTCTCGACGTAAAGGTTATGATTATGATCAAACATTTAGCCCAGGGACTAGATTAGGGTCTATTCGCTCATTATTGAGTATTGCTGCAAATGAAGGCATGTGTCTAAGACAATTTGATGTCTCGACTTCATTCCTCTATGGTGAACTTGAAGAGGATATATATATATATATATATATATATATATGTATATATATGGAACAGCCCGAAGGATATAATAGTGTCTCAGAGCGAGTATGCAAACTTCACAATAGTCTCTAAGGTGTTGGAACAAGAAAGTTGGTAGTTATTTAATGAAGCAAGGTTTTAAAGTTAGTGACGCAGATCCCCATTTGTACATTAGGGAAAACGGAGGCCAAAAGATTTTAATAACATTGTATGTTGTTGATGGACTAGTAGTTGCTACAGATTTAAGTGGATTAGATGAATTAGATGAATTCGTAGCATCCTTACGAACTGAATTTAAAGTCACAGAAAAGCCAGCATCATATTTTCTTGGGCTAGAAATAACTCAACAAACAGATGGATCAATTATATTCAGCCAGAAGGGATATGCTAGAAAGATCTTGGACAGATTTGGAATGACTGACTGTAAACCAGTAGTCACGCCAATAATCAATGAGAGTTCAATGTCAGGTAAAGTAAACAAATACAACGATATGTCTATTAATGATAGTAAATATCCGTATAGAGATAGTTGGTGAATTGATGTACCTCACGACAGGAAGAAGGCCCGACATCGCCTGTGCAGTTGGAGTAACATCCCATTTTTTTGGAGAGTTCAAAACACAAGGACATAGTTTTGGTAAAAAACATATTAAGATCATGGAGGTATTAGTCTATGGAGTGGAAGCCTTTGAGTAAATTTGAAGCCAGTCAACAGACTACGTTTAAAGACAAGGATAGAGCTAGTGGTGGCAAAAACATGTGAATATAGCATTGAGCTAAATGAAAATGTTTTAGTTTTTTGTTAACTACACATTATGGTGAAAGTTTGTGCAGCTCTTGGCCTTACAAACAGATTGGATCGTTGCGGACGATTATCTTTGTACAGGTAAAACACTTTTATTTAAATTCATCAAGTTTATAAAGTACATACACACAGCGAGAGCTAATTCGTTTCTTATATATATATATATATATATATATATATATATATATATATATATATATATATATATATATATATATATCTGAAGCAAATTGTAAACTGTTGTGTACGATTCAAATAGAGAATTTGCGCGAATTTTTGTAAAAAAAATTACATGATTACATTGCTTTCTACTATTGTTTTGCCACCCAAAATATGGCGACTCATGAAAAATATCGTCCTGCGCATGCGTAGTTCTAAAATGTTCTAAAATGATCTGCTTCACACGATTACCATTTAAATGTACGGCAGATGCCACTCCATAGACTCATACCTCCATGATTAAGATATGTTAAAGGTACTATGGAATATGGCATCACATACAAGAGAAACTACAAGAAAGGGATCTTGGAGAGCTACAGTGATGCCGACTTGGGAGGGGATGAGATACTGGGCAGTCTACAACAGGAGTTGTTTGTATCTACGCTGGCAGAGCCATTTCTTGGTTGAGTCAAATGCAAGCATCTGTAGCACTGTCTGCCACTGAAGCAGACGTGGTTGCAGCAAGTGAAGCAGCGAGGGAGCTGACATGGCTGAAACACCTTTTCACAGGAATCTTATAACTCACTCAGGTTCCACATTTGCAAGTAGACAATGAAGCAGCTATTAATCTAGCACAGAACCCGGAGTATCTTCGCAGGACGAAACATATCAGGACTCGACATTTTTTTTTTTTTGTGAGAGAAATGGTCACTGAAGGCGAGTCAAGAAGGTAGCATCTGAACACCAAGGGCCGATATTATAAACCTCTTTCGAATAACATCCAACAGCTATCCCCATAGAGAAAGCATTGGTGAGCAGTTGGTTGTCATTCGAAAGAGGTCTACAGATACGGCCCTAATTGGCAGATGTAATGACAAAACCAATACACAAGCCGAAACTGTTAAGTTTGTGTAAGAGAATGGGACTTTTTGAGGTGTGACAAATTATTCAATGAGAGAAAGTGTTGTTGCTATTTCATAGCAGTCATTGAAATAATCGTTATTCTTTTTATTTAATCTCCTTGGCAGTTTCGAACACTGCGCAAGTAATTTAAAAAGTTAATTTTTTTTAAATGTCTATGTAGTAAACATAACAACTTAAGAAAATGTAAATCAGTAATAGAATTATTAGAAAAATACAACAGTTCCGAGTTTCACACATCTAGTCTTGTTACTTGTATAGTAATGTATTTTCCTCTGGATACATTGACTGCTTACCCTTTCTGTGGACTATTTGCGTGTTTACAACTGTTTACAATAGATGATTGTTTTTCTTTTATCGTGGATATTGTAGAACTTTTCAGAGTTTATACCTAAAAGTGGTTCATAACGATACATTTGCGCTTCGATATGTAACTGCTGTTTAAATTATTTGAATTTTTCTGAATGTCTTACATGGAATATCAGATTATTTTCTTCCAGAAAATATTACAGTAAGAAACGCCAATTAATTCCTAACAATCAATTGGTACACTAGTATGGAATGTTTTCGAGAATGTTTTTACATAATATGTATAAATATTTTGATGACACAAAATGTGTGCTGCAACAATAAAAACAAATCAGTTATAATAGTTTTTTTAAATGTATTTCAATGAATATATTCGCAGGCCTTATTGAATGAAAAATGTATTTATGATAGAGAATCTCGGTACATACGTACCTTACTTAATTTTGTACATATAATTTAATTCGTGTATATCAGCATATATTGTTTCCTTCTCAATATTTTCACTGCTTCTATATAAGGAGTTTTACTTTGTTGTGATTGTGATACGTGTGACTTATACAAGGCTTGTACGGCATTAAAAAATTCTCGCCTATCTTTATCGGTTATCGAAGGTCGTATTTGGCTTTATATTCTTCTCACTGCAAATTTAAAACGTAGACTGTTCTCCTTTAACGTCCGCGTGATGGAAAATAACTGAACCTGATTAATGGATAAACCGACAAAGATTTTTTTTACTTATTTTATTATGCATGAAACCCGATCGAACCGTCAGGTTGTCAGAGTGGGTAACTTCTTGATCTACTCATTAATATTTATACCTGACAACTTCGAAGGAAAACGGCTTTTGTCACTTGGCAGATGAATTTTAATAATACAATTACCGAAAACAATTTATCAATACTTGTCAAGTTATCCAGCAAGCCGAAATAATTAGAAATAACTTGGTAATAAATTTTGAATACATGTTTATATTAAGATAATTTTTAACTCATATTTACGCATTGGAGCTGGGAATGCCACATATCGTTCTTTATGTGGGCTCCTGGTGAAGATTGTTTGTGTGTGTGAGGAGATAATCGATGAGGCGCTACGAGCGACGTCAGCCGGCACATTTATTGCGATATCGCCTCTACGGACAAAGTCGTAAATACGCCCGGAGTGTTCCCGCCGTAAAGTTTTTACTGTAGGACTTCAAGGGGCCTATCATTGTATTTAACCCGTCACTGTAACAAAGTCCAATTTAACTGCAGACCACAGTTTTGAAAGAATTATGTTTAGAGTTTTATTTCCTCGAAGCGATTTCAGGGCCGCCGCGGCCGAGGGGTCAGACCTCTCGCCTCCCACCAAGGCGATCTGGGTTCGATTTCCGGCGTGGTCGGTCCCCGGATTTTCTCATGTGGGAATCGTGCCGGACGATGCCGCTTCTCGGCGGGTTTTCTCTGGGATCTCCGTTTCCCCCGCCTATTTATTCCGGTGCCGCTCCATACTCACCTCATATCACCCCCTCACCAGCGCTAAAGACCTCGATGTAACGTGCTGACCAAAACCTCTCATTCACTTGAAGCCAATTAAAAAAAGCAGCAATCCCAGATGATAGCCGTTGGCAACTTAATTTCCTCCAGTAACGTATATATAAAAAACAATCTCTGACGCCGAAATATCGTACATTTAATTGTGGCGCAAGAGATCCCGCTTAGCAAATAAATCATTCCGGGTAAATGTTCGCTAATTAAGTTCACAAATATAACTATCAGGGATTGTTGTTTTGTAGTTTTCCTATATTGACTTTAAAATATGTATATCTCAATCATAGAACTCAGCGCCTCTTTATCTGCCATGCCCATGCCCAATATTGTTTAAAATCGTCTTCTCCATGTTGGCTGGTTTTTCGAACGCTTGTTAGAAACATGATTTTCGAACGCAGTAAATACTATGGTTTTTGCTCATTATGTAACTAACGAAATTCTGGTTGACTTTTTTGAAGAAAATTTGTGTACTGTAGTTTCTAGTTTTAGAAAAAAATAGCTGTCAAGGCATAAAATCATTTCAAACAAACCTGTAAAAATGATTTTATTTATCTGCTTTCGTTGAAGATTAAAATAAAATAATTATCGCAAAAACAGAAGAAACAAGATAACATAAACATAAGGATGTTGCCTACAGTATCTTGCAGAACTGGAGAGCAATGTCATGGATTTAAGTATTATATTTGGTGGGACTCAGTCACAATGGACAACTTCAGTCAGGTGTGGGATACAATTCCTATCTCCATGGATACCGTAGCCGAACATAACCTACATTTAGCTGTTTGGCTTCACATGTCCCGGATGAGATGTACGTCAGGAAATTGTTTATTTGTTTTGAACTTGCCGTTTTTTTTTTCAGGTAAACATTAATCTTATGTATTTGCGTATCATAACCATGAAGTTAAAACTAATATTTTTTAGCCTTGTGTGCAAATCTATTAATGCGCAACATTTTGCTTTCTGCAATTACCAACTAACAAATCAGCATGTTTGTAAACAAGCTTTGTTTCGCACAGTACTTTTCCCCTGCGGTGACGTCAGGGGGCGTGTACTTCAAGTCGTCCATTCATATCACATTTGGACTAATCCTTTTCTGATTCTATAAGAGGATAATAGTGCTATAGTAAACACGAAATATACCTGTAACGAATATGGCCCAATTCTCAATATGCCCCACTAGTCGCCATTGTGTGGTAATACCGAGATACGCACTAGGCTCCAGTATGAACATACACCATACATAAATATCTGTCTTGCATCATACATGCGTTATTATAGTAATGTAATTAATTACTTAGGTACACATGATTGTTTTCGGGCCTCTCAAAATGGCCAACTACAGATATTTCAGTCTGCTGTTATTCCGAAAATATTAACGGAATTCGTAAAGTGCAAAGCAAGAGGCATGCGTTGGTCTTTACTTCATACTATTCGACCCAAGAGCAGAGTATTCACACTCCGAGTGCAGACTTCAACCGCAGTCAACTGCATCCATCGAAATATGACAAAAATAAAGCTTTAGATTGTGAATGTGACGGAATGTGGAGAGCAGGACAGATGGAAGCAACCCGATACAACCCGCATAGCAACCACAACGCCCGCCCGCATGACATGAAACGATGCGCACTGAAAACATATTATTTGTCACAACACAATTAATTTTTACGATTATGAGCCACTTCAATGTAGCTTTGCAAGAAATACAATTTTTGTTTCAAGTGTAAAGAGCGACTCGTCTGCATGACTTCCAGACGCGCTAGCCTCAGCCTGAGTTTTTTTGCCTTAATTACTGAGATAACAAACTACTGTAGATACGCTCAGTGTGTCGAAATAGAAACAACACAGCTCTATAACATAGTCTGTTCTGTGGAAGGAAAATGTGCTCTGTAAAACGAGAAAATCACTTTCTTCCTTATGAAAATCAATAAATCAAGGCTGTCATGATTGGAAGAACAACACCGTAAGAAACGTCTCAAGATATCTCAGTTGTTCCATTTTTCCGCAGATGACACTATACGTAAACTGTGGCGCTGAAAGTGCAAGTCATCATACCAGAGACATTTATTTACTTGTCGCTGTTTTTGCTGTGTCGTACCTTACTTGTCCTGGCTTTATGATTCCAACATAACATGTAATTCATTGCAAAGATTACATCACGTAAGATATATTTTTGCTGATAAACGTTATTTAAAAATGTGATCATGTATACTTTATTTTCTTATTTGTATCGTAGTCAGAGGCCTGAACGATGTATACTTTCATTAACACCAGAATAAGCAGATCTAGGAAATTCACCTAACAATGTGTTCTCCCGGCTTGAATTTCGCGCGGATATCGCCCACGTGGGAGATGAACAGTGTTGTCAGATACAAAGCGTTAAAATAGGTACCATGTTACGGTGCATGATAAAATAGAAATATACAATTATCTACGTAACTTTCGCATGGAAATATGATTCTGGGCTTCATCAAACATAATTTTAAACCAATTAAAATATTATTTTTATAAACGGCAGAACGATTTTAGTCCATCTGGCAACACTAGAATTAAATGTCCAACCAGCGGCGTCAAACGCGTGGCTTTGATATTGAGTGAATGAAGCTTATGTTGGCAGAATATTAATAATACTGTTTTATTCGTCTTTACGTCTCGCCTACAGCAAGTTCGTTAGAGATGGTTTCACACAATTTTACCCAAAATATAATGAGCAGTGGCCAGTGTTAAGGGGTATGGAAATGTACGATTTCAAGCGAAGGACTGGAACACTAAATCGCCAATAAAATCTAAACTAGTCATCAAAATTAAATGAGATTTTTTTGGCGAGTAGATATTTTATCAGCGGATGTTAATTGATATAGCACTATGCGGTATAATGCTTTACTTTTGTGTAAATAATTAAAAACTGTTATCAAAGGAATTAAGACTTGAAACCACAAAATATAGCCTACGAAAGGAGAAAATTCTAACTTTTATAATTTTTAATATGATAACATGTAGGCCTGTACAGTAACAGAATTTCAAAAATATTCTCGTTTTCATTTGAAAATACTGTTAATGTCCGTAAAACTCTCGCGTTCGGCATCAGTCGCCATATTCTATTCCCCCCCCCCCCACCCAAATTTTTGACATTCTGGTAAGGAAAATGTGAACGTAGCAATTATTACATAAATTCTATTTACTTGTTGCCACAGTACAAGTATCACAGATGAACTTTTGACTTATATTAATCTGCTGTTCAGCACGCTAATTAAGAATATTTAAAATGGCTGTGCTGCACAGATTGCGCCCTAATACATGTCAAATGTTCAACTGCGATACCGGTGTTGTAACTGAATGTAAATGCAATTCAAGCATTAAACGCAAAAATCGCATTTTTCTTCTCAGAACTTCTAAAGCGCAAAAAATAAAATAATAAAAAAAAAAATTAGACTGACGTCGAGTCTTAAGAGGCTGTGTTAGCTCTTTTGTTAAGATTATTAATTTTTTTTAATGATAAGTTAGGGACGTGACAAATTATCGGCATTGACGCTTAATAGGAACATTATCTTGTAAGATTAGGTTCTTAAGCAATACTTGACTAAACTGTTCCTTAGTTTACATTTCATCATGAGCGGAAATAATCATCTTAAATTTAATTTAGGTTAATGATTTCATAACTTCGCTTCAATACTAGAATGCAGGGTGCGAAATGAAAAATAAGGTAATTATCTAAGTACATATTAAAACATGTTTTCATAAATCATACAAAATTTTCAATCAGAAAATATTAAAACCAATTCAATATGGTTTGTGTCACAGGCTCTTAAGGGCGCGGTAGGCCACAATTTAAATCGCCAATTTTTATTTTTCATTTGTACTAGATATTTTTTTCTTATTTTAGACACAAAATGTGACTAAATTTGGCTCTTTAGAAATTTTTGGTCTCTCATAGTTTTCGCGTAATGGCTTGTTAAAGTCATATTTTGCATGTTTCCGTTTTAAGGACTACACTAAAACCAACTGATATACCAAACTCAAAAAAATCACAGTGGATAAAGAAATTGCAGGCTACAATGTCATGCTCATAAAAATAAAAATTATTTGTATTTAAAAATGCTGAACTGTGCAAAAACAGTTCATTATTGGCCTTTGATCTTATAATATCTTTGTTCCTCTAGACGAGAAGAACATCCTGTAAACTACAGCAGGTCACAACTATGTCCTGGTCGAGGTCACGGACAAATGAAGTCCATACGAACAGGAGGAGATAAAAAAACAAAGGTGCGACGATTTTGCAGCGGCTGGACGTCACGTGTTTAAGACACGGCTAGAACGAAAAAACTCGAAGTGATGAAGAGGGTCAGGAACAAAAAAACCCAAAACAAAGACAGAAGAATTGATCACCTTCGCAGGTTCAGTGACTTCAAGCTGCCTTGTGTCTCAGCGACGCACGTGACTAAAGAATATTCCTATGCGCTATTTAAGGCTATGCTCTTTAGCTTCCACCGTTTTGCGATAACATTTTTTTCTATTCTAAACGAGAGCAGATATCAAAAATCTGTCTGGCACTTTTGTTTAAAACGTTTTTGCCGGGATAGATATTTTTTATTCAAAGCAAGCAATTATACGCTTTCGACTAAAAAGTCAAATAACCAGAAGTTCCTTATTTACATAATTAGATAGAACTTTACTATTTTCTGCCTTGAAAAAAAATAGCCAACATGGAGAAGACGGTTTTAAGGGCGTGGTCTACCGCAATTTTCATCATCATTATTTTATTTTTTATTTGTACCACATATTTTTTTTCTTATTTTAGACACAAAATGTGACTAAATTTGGCTCTAATAAAATTTTTTTATCTCTCATAGTTTTCGCGTAATGGCTTGTTAAAGTCATATTTTGCATGTTTCCGTTTTAACGACCACACTAAAACCAACTGATATACCTAACTCAAAAAAATCACAGTGGATAAAGACATTGCAGGCTACAATGGCATGCTCATAAAATTAAAGTATAGAAATTATTTTTACTTTTTTAAAAAAAATATAGAATTTTTAAAATTTTTATTTTTAGTTTCAGCATTTTTTTAAAATTCAAATAATTTTTATTCTTTAATTTTACGAGCATGGCATTGTAGCCTGCAGTGTCTTTATCCATTGTGATTTTTTTCAGTTTCGTATATCAGTTGGTTTTAGTGTGGTCGTTAAAACGGTAACATGCAAAATATGACTTTAATAAGCCATTATGCGAAAACTATGAGAGATAAAAAAAATTCATAAGAGCCAAATTTAGTCACATTTTGTGTCTTAAACAAGAAAAAAAATATGTGGTACAAATAAAAAATAAAATAATGATGATGAAAATTGCGGTAGACCGCGCCTTAAACAAAGCTGCCAGACGGAGTTTTGATATCTGCTCTCGTTTAGGTGTAAAAAAATTTATATCGCTAAAAAAAAGTAGAAAGTAGAGGATGGCCTTATAGGAGGGAAAATTTAACCTCTCCTGCCAAACCTTATGCATGAGTAATACCACAATATTTTAGTTATCTTCTCCTCGTTCTAAAATGTTTTAACGATATGGTTACCCAGCAAATTATTTATTTCACAGACCGACTCCACGCTAACAATGTCAAGGTAATAAAGTATGTTTGCTTCTGGAGTTTTTGGCGTTAACAAAAGTAATAGTGAAAATAATGCAGCAGCCTATACCTATATAGAATTTTCTGTAAATGTTATTTATTGGTTGTGTAATAATATTACTTAATTTTTGTATTGGAATTTTTGTATTTTAAAGGATATTGCCATTTATATTTAAATTTTAATTTTAATACATGTGTTGTAATGATGCTATCTGTATTTACTATTATTTCTTGTTGGTCATTAATTAATATTTTACATAATATATAAGGGTGTACTATTATGCAAATTGAAATAAATATTGTACGAAAATATTTCAAATTATTAACCACCAGTACGTTCTCTCCTTCGGCGGTTATATCAAGTAACCTTCTGGGGTTAGGTTTACTATGTCGCAGACAGTGTTTACTCGATCAGCAACTTTGAAAGTAATTCAGATTCCCTTGACTGATTGAACCCTTGAAAACTCTGCTCGGGTTAAAGTGAGATCGCGTCAAATTTAAATAGTATCCTTGCCATGCTAACTTCGTGACTTAATATAACCGCTTCTTGTAGGGGACTTGTTGAAGAGCTCTGGTTAAATTCAATGATAGTATTAGTTTAAAACGTATGGCTACATAGTTTATAATGAAACAAAAAAAGTTCTGATAAGGACGCCATCCACATCAAGCTTCAAAAGCGTTGCAGTGTGTTCGTAAACTGGTTTTTATTTCTACGAAACAATTCCACGTGTGCCCATTGTTCTAACGTACGAAAAGAAAACAAACTTCAGACAGTGTCGGAACCTCATTGTTAAGACACCATGTTAATTCAAAAACACTGTTTCCAAGCCCTACAACATGGCTTAAAACGGCTTTTACAGACAGCCGTACTTCAAAATGCACTGACCGGATGAATGCGAAACCCAGATTGCGACCTGCTCTGAACTTAGATACAGACTTTTCACCAACAACATCACAAAGTCCTCACTTTGTGTCCCATAGTAAAATCCGTTCGGCGAGAAGCTTGCACGCTATTTCAGCGCTCGGATCGTTAAGGCGATGCAACATTTTATGAGCGCTTCAATGCCGCTCGCATGTCTCCGTCGTTTCTGAGCTTCTATTAAAAAAAATTGTTTAGTGAAACTCCTTTTCCTCCAGCTCTATGTGTTTAGCAAGAGGGAAGTGAAGCTCCTGGCCAATTTGCTGAGGACAATACGACACCTAGCCGTCAACCTCTGCCTTGCCCCCCCCCCCCCAATCCGGTGATCCTTTGTTCCAAGAAACCTGTCCCAGTCCACGTTACACGTTAACACGAGGGACAACGTGCACCCTTCACGCGGTTTGGAAGCACCACTTCCTCCTTGAAGCCAGCCTTCAAGGGCGCAGTCTACCGCAATTTTTTCATCGCCATTTTTTAATTTTTTATTTGTACCAGGTATTTTTTTTCTTATTTTAGACACAAAATGTGACTAAATTTGGCTCTTATTCAATTTTTTTTATATCTCCTAGTTTTCGCGTAATGGCTTGTTAAAGTCATATTTTGCATGTTTCCGTTTTAAGGACTACACTAAAACCAACTGACGTACCAAACTAAAAAAAATCAGAGTGGATGAAGACATTGCTGGCTACAATGTCATGCTCATAAAAATAAAGAATAAAAATTATTTGTATTAAAAAAATTATTGAATTTTTAAAATTTTTACTGTCAGTTTCACCATTTTTTAAAAGACAAATTATTTTAATTCTTTATTTTTATGAGCGTGACATTGTAGCCTGCAATGTTTTTATCCACTGTGATTTTTTTTTTAGTTTGGTATATCGGTTGGTTTTAGTGTAGTCCTTAAAACGGAAACATACAAAATATGACTTTAACAAGGCATTACGCAAAAACTATGAGAGATAAAAAAATTTCATAAGATCCAAATTTAGTCACATTTTGTGTCTAAAATAACAAAAAAAAAATAAATATCTCGCACAAATAAAAATAAAAAATTGTGAGGAAATTGCGGTATACCGTGCCCTAAAGGCTCGGTTTCGGTCACCACATTGAATTTTATTATTTTAGCTTTTTTTGGGATTATAAGAAGAAAAATGTTAAATATGCGATTATACCTCAAATTCTATTTACATTTCGCTACAGTACAGACCTTGAGATTTAGCTGTAAACATATAATTACGCCGAAATGTGTGGTAAAATATTTTATATTCATAATTTGCCCGACAAATGGCGACCTAACTATACATTACTAGCTCTATTGCCGGGCTTGTATTGTAGTTCAAGGTAAATAGAATTTGCGGTATAGTCGCTGATTTAACGTTTTACTTCTCAGAATTCCAAGAAGCGAAAATTAATTAAATTCAATATGACGACTGAAACCGAGCCTGAAGGTTACTGCCTGCACAGGTCACTGAGTGGCATGCAGAGCTTAGGCAGTTACCAGATTACTCGAAAATACTCAACGAGCAATAGCAGAGACCTGAAAAATTGGCGTTTCCTTTCAGGTGGAAGCTAAAATTCCAGCAATTATAGATCTGTATCACGTTCACAACTGGCAGTAGACTTACTTGAGACTTCCTGGAAGTAGCTGAGCCAATAATAAAACTGTAGTTGAATACAGGCCCATTTCACTGTGTCAGCGAGCAGCTAGTAAACAACTGCTGTCTGCACGATTACACCAATGAAGTCCTCGGGGAGTAAATAACTATTACCCACATTGTAAGACAGCCTACGTAAAAAAAATCATGTCAATAAATTTCCAAGAAATACTTATTCGTAATGTACGTGGGTATTTTATACCACGTAATAAAAGATACATATATGTAACACTTTTGTTCAGATTTGACATACTTTATTACACCAAAGCTGAAAACTACTTATCATTATTTACTCCCGAGGTCTTCAAATATTCTAGAAAGGTAGCCTACACGTCAGTGACCCGTGAATTCTTCCGGTCCCTATTCATGAGTTATATCTGCTTTGGAATAGAATTTGAAAAAAAAAAAATAAATAAATAAATAAAATCTTTAGACTGTGTTTACTTATTTCAATTTCACCACAAATTATTAAAGCATATATTCTAGCTGTCGAAAATGGCGGAAATGTGTATTGCTGTGGTCCTATTTAAGAGTGCGTGGTGTTAGATAAATAAACGCTGAAAACATGAATTGATTTCTACGCTATTTTCGAAGCCAATATGGATAAAATTTTCAATGACAATCCTAGACAATGGTATTTGCCAACTTTATGAGTAAATATTTATCCAGAATTACTAATTCGTTACGCGTGGTCTCTTGCGCCACAGTTAAATGCACGAGGTTCCGGCGTCAGAGATTGTGTCTCAGAAGTTCGTAACACTGGAAACAATATTGTTTAAAACGTTGGCTAAAATTATTGTCGATGATTGCTATTGTTTAATTTTCCCAAATTGGCTTCAAGAAACCTACAGTTATAGATAAATGCTTTTAGCGTTGAATTATGTACCACGACCTCTTAAGGTATGAAAATCTTGATGTAGAATATTTTACAATAGTAATAGGTATGTACAATACATATTTATTGTTAATATGACGTCATATAATGACATGTGTACCATTGAAAGTCTCATATAGGCGCGGTGTCGACGAGAAGACAGCACGCTAGTTCTGTGACTTGCACCTAGAGGCTAGGGACACACGCGATGTGCGTGCTATCTCGACCTTACGGCTTCTACACTTCCAGGCCTCGAACATCTATGACCATCAAGCTAGAAGGTAGTGTATAGAAGCAAAGAAATATTAATATTTTATATTTATGTTGTGTTTTTCGCGTGGCAGGCGTACTAGCGTTTGCAGTAACGAATTGTTTGAGTCGCATAGCGCACTTCGCGCAGTGCCCGTCGCAGTATTGTGATTCCAGAATGACGGTTGCCACCTGCCTTAGTTAAGGGCGTTCAAGTGGGGAAAAATTCATAATTTTATATTTGTATAAAATAGTGTTAGTTTTGTAGACATTACTTAAGAGTACATTAACATCTAACGGAAAAAAATTAGCTCATCTAGTTTTCCCGTAATGTCACTTCAAAGTCAAAATTTGCATATTTTTACTTTATACAAAACTTGAAAACCAGTAAATATAATGAAATGGAAAAAATCTCATCAAAACTACACGTCACCGTCTACGGCTTGAAGCATATACAAACACATTATAAAATATTTCTGAGTTTAAAATAAATTTCTAAAAGCACCAAAAAAAATTTAAATTTTGAAATTTTTTATTTAACATAAACATTTTTTTGTAACGGGTTTTAAATGCTACAGGCCATAGACAGTAACGCGTAGTTTTGATATGATTTTTTTCATTTCATTATGTTAACTGGTTTTCAAGTTTTGTATGAAGTAAAAATACGCAAATTTTGACATTGAAGTGCCATTACGGGAAAACTAGATGAGCTATTTTTTTTCCGTTAGAAGTATGTGTACTCTCAAGTAATGTGTGCAAAACTAACACTATTTCATACAAATATAAAATTATGTTTTTTACCCACTTGAACAACCTTAAGGGTCCGGTTCACCTTAGTTTTCAACGTTTTTTTATTTTTATATTGGTACCAGATAATTTTTTTCTTATTTTGTATGTAAATTGTGATTAAATCTTCCTCTTAGGAAATTTTTGTATCTCTCATAGTTTTTGCGTAATGAGTCGTAAACGTCAAAATTTGGGCTTTACGGTTTTAAGTATGCCACTAAAACCAACTGACATTCCAAACTGAAAAAATTCACACTATATAACAATGTTGTAGGCTATGATTTATATACATATATAAAAAATAATATATTTCTTGTATTTATAAAAAATAGTATACATTTTTTAAATTTTCATTTCAAAATTCAAAATGTTTTATTAAATACAAAAGCATTTTATTATTGTTTTTATAAATGTCAAATAATGGCCTACAACATTGTTATACACTGTAAATTTTGTCGGTTTGGTATGTCAGTTGGTTTTAGTGGCGTACTTAAAACCGTAAAGCGCAAATTTTGACGTTTACAACTCATTACGCAAAAACTATGAGAGATACAAAAGTTTCCTAAGAGGAGGGTTTTATCACATTTTATGTCTAAAAAAAAAATATATATATGGTACAAATATAAAAATAAATAAAGACGTTGAAAACTGAGGTGAACCGCGCCCTTTAGGTAACAAAAAGTGAGTGATGACTAAGAGCCACTGAGGCGGTATCGTCACTGTGCGCTAAGAACTGGACTACCGGATACACATATGAACCTCACGCTGGGTGCCTGCTGCCGCCCGTCTTTGTTTTCAGTTCCACTATTCAGAAAATTATTCACGACGAATGATATCACGGGGTGCCTACCACCGCCTCTGAAAATTGGAGACCTTTCTTTCTCCCTCGGCGTCCGCGGCCAAATGTCTCGACCCACTTTCCCCGTCGCGGCTCTTTCCTGTCTTGGCGGCAAACCACCCTCCCAGTCCAGTGGTCACGAGGGGGTGCCTCCGGCCAATCAGTGTCGAGCATCCTACAAAGCTCCGCTCTCAGAGAACAGATTCCGTCTCAATTCACTTCGCCTTAATTTTATTTTCAAATTGAATTTTTAATTTACAATTACATAATTTAAATAAATCCCTAAAATTGCACGTTACAGTTTGCAGCCATCAGATAGTCATTCAGCCTCACAGGATGGCATATACTTAAACGATTTCTAAGCTTCATTCTTTGATGTGGCATTTCTAAGTTTTGTTTCTTCTTCTTCTTTCATGTTATTGAAGTCCTAGTCTTCTTCATTTTCTTTCCCCATTTCTTCAGTATCTTTGCTAGGTTTTTCTATTCTCAAATCTTTTTTCTGTTCCCCCTTCATTCTTCAATCCTTTAATTTTTCCTGTGGCAGTATTAGAACAATTTTATGACTCTTCCTTAAAAACAACATCTCGTGATCTTATCAGTTTGTCGTTTTTCTTTGTACCATATTCTGTAACCATCATTCTTATCCAATTTCCTCCTCTGCTGCTTTGGAATATGTGCGTAGCACGCAGAGCCAATAATCCTGAGGCGATCAAGTTTGGGTTTCTTTTTCATCCAAAGCTCATATGGAGATTTAACAAACACACTTGAAGGTCCAGTCAGATTCAAAATGTATGCTGCAGTATTTATCATTTCAGCCCACAAACCTTGAGGCGTTTCTTCAAGTGCATGCATTGTAGAACGAGCAGTCTCCACTAGAGTGCGATTTTCTCTTTCGCTGCAACCATTCTGTTCAGAAGTATAGGGCATTATCAATCTTTGCTTCATTCCACGACCTTTCAATCCATTCTCAACAAGTGTATTATTGAATTCTCCCCCATTATCACTGAGAAATTATTTAATAACAATACCACATACTCGTGCTTTTTTCAGAAACTGTTTCAGCTTATCTGGTACTTCAGACTTACCTTTCATGAAATAAATGTATCTATATCTTCTAAAACCATTTTTAAAAGCACATAGTACCGAAAGCCAGAAATTGATTGAGCAAATGGACCACACACGTCTGAATGAATCAATTCTCCAGGAGCTGTGGCACGTTCAAGTGAACCAACCTTAAGTCTGTGTGTTTTCCCGCGAACACATCCTTCACAAACTTCACTGTCTAGTTTAAGTTTCAAGCCTATTTCACTAAAAATCTTCTTTTTTACATATGTCTTGTTCTGATGGCCCAGTCTTTCATGATAAAGTTGTAGCAAATTTTCTTCAGCTCACAGCAACATTTGTTTAATGTGTATGAGCTCTTTTCATCAATATTTTAAGAAGTCCATCGTGTCTTTTTTTAGTCACGATCCATTTTAATTTCCGATTGATTCGAAAAAAAAAACATTTCTCCATATTCTAGTTAAACTCATTATGTGCATTTCTATCTTGTGGAGCTAAAACTGAAAATGATATTTACTTAAGTTTAGAACATACCATACATAAATTTTTCTGTGGAGCCATTGACATAAGCTTCTATTATAACCGTGACGTTGCCTACAGCTTCAACTGAATGTCCACCTGCTGTTCTGATATTATGTGGGAAATCAAATATTTTAATATTTGTTAATACTTCTTCCTGGTTTGTGACATTATTAGTTGCTCCATTATCTACATACCAGTCATATTGATCACGGTCGCTTAAATGTGGGTAGGCTGTTGCAGTCATTATGGAAATACTTATCCCAGTTCTAATTATATTAGACTGAGGTTTAGGTTTTGGTGGTCTACCATCTGCTAGCCACATTGGACATGACCGAACAATGTGTCCAACTTTTTTACAGCAATAACAAGTAATACGAGATGTACATTGTACTTTTTGAATTTCTGCAGAAGCTGGTTTTATGCTAGTTACATTTGTATTCACTGGCAAGGTCTCCTGGCATAATTCTGTGCTTTTCGATCTAAAAGACTTTTCAAAGTCGCACAGCTGATTGGTGAGATTTTCAACATTTCTCTCCTTTTTATTCAGTAACATCCAACTAGATTTAAAAAGAAAATATTCCTATGGAAACGTATTTAGAATTATGCAAACCTGTATAACATTTGGAAGTTCACATTGGGAGTCTTTCTCTTTGGACAGTACTTTACACAAATAATTCCACACATTTTTCGATTTTGACATGCGTGTAGCTATTTCATCATCATTTCCTTCCTTTTTAAAACTGAAAAATTCTGAGCAAATGCCATAAATTCTATCTTCACTAATCCTATCAAACAGTCTATAAAGTTCCAGTCACACTTCATGAGCTGTTGAAAATCTCATTACTTTCTCCAGTGTCTCATCAGTCATGAGTCGTAAGAGCAAGTAATGCCATACTGTCAGCTTGCTTGAATTTAGGTAAGTTAGTATTATATAAAGTTATCTCATCTTCCTCAGCATTTGAGCCTAAGACTTCTGGTCTTGTTATACTTCCTTCGATATCTTCCATTGCTCCAGGAGTACCTCGCAAAAGAGTACATACTTTGTACTTCCATGTAGACCAGTTAGCTTGACCTTCCAAGAATCCAATATTTAATTTTGTGTTTACCATAGTTACCAATTTTCAATTCTTCATACGGTAACACTCATTACACAGAATAGCATCTGAGGCCCATAACCTGTTGTATTTTTTTCTAACAGTTGGTAAAATAATTGAAAACATATTTTACTTCTTACCGACTTACTTTCCTTTACTTGTTCTGTTTACTGCATATACATTAAAAACTAACCTTTTAAAGTTACTTCTGCAGTGCTTGAAACTGATAAGGAGACTAAATAAAAAGAATAACAATAATTTTAAGACTGCTATAAAATAACAACATGAACAACACTGGACGCGAACAACAAATGGAATGCATGCACTAGACAACACAACAAAGCCCTAGGAAGCATTCTGATTTTGCTTGTTTTGTCTTCGTTGTGATATTTGTGAACACATTTATTTCAGTCGCTTTGCTCGTCTGTGTTCTAGTCGTTTTACTCATCCTGTTTTTTTGTTATTTTCTCAAATATTGTATAATTAGTTGTGAGTCTAATTTTTCGGTTTATGCTTTCTAGGTATGCCGACTATATGTCCTGACCGTAACTGATGCATGTCACATGACACCAACCAATAACGGTTTCACCAATTAAATTTTTTTTTCTTGCGTTTAGCTTACATTCCGAAAGAAAAAGTAGACTTATGAGATCACTGAGATGATGTTGTCTGTGTGTGGGTGTCCCACTACAAACGTTTGAGCCAGTAGGATCGAATTTCATCAAACTTGGTACACATATACTACATACAAAGCTGACTTTATTTTTGTGCAGTTCGTTCATCCTGTCTTCATATTTTTTCAAAATTGCGGCCACTTTTTTTTTTGGCATAGTGTAATGTGTCTTTGGAAATATTTTTCAGAATTTCACCAAACTTGATACACACATACTAATTATAAATGTTACATTACTTTAGTGTATTTCGTTGAACTTGTGTTCATACTTTTAAATTTGAGGCCATTTTATTTTTTTTATTATATCATTACATATATTAGGAAATAATTTTCAGAATTTCACCAAACTTGGTAAACAAAGCTAAACAAAACCTGACTTTACTTTTGTGTTTTTCATTCATACTACGTTCATTTTCAAAATGGCGGCAATATATTTTTTTTTGCATAGTGTAACGTATCTTAGAATTTTTTATTAATCTTACTAATTTTGGTTTTGTATTCTGCATTCAAATACGACTTTACTGTTGTATATTTCGTTCATCCTGTGTTCATATTTCGATATTGGCAATTAAAATAGTTTTGCATAGTATAACATATCTTAGGAAATATTTTTCATAATGTCATCAAACTTGGTACACATACTAAATACAAAGCTGAATTGAATATTGTGTATTTCGTTAATCCTGTGTTCGTATTTTAAAAATGGCGGCCTTTCTATAATTTTACCATAGGAAATATTTTCGTCCTATAACGAAGGCACTAAGAAGTCGTTTTACGGTATGTAGACAGCCTGTATTAATCATCATGGAGTCATCATATATCACCTCTTGTCAAGCTGCTATCTTCCCACCGCATCTTAGAATGTTCTATTAAGTCTGCTGGACTATATATTTTACACCCATTAAAAGACCCTACTCACCACGGAACGTTTGCCGAAAATATTAATAACGAACACTTCTAGTTTAAAGGAATTTCCTGACATGCTATCTTGACTGGGTATCTATATCCCAGTAATTATGGCTTATGTTTCAACTTTTATTTGTCTACATAAATTAACTAAGCATATATTATAAGCCATAGCAAACTATTTTGACATGGGTTTTATTTTATTTCATGAAGTGTTCAGGCGCCCAATAATCTTATATTGGCCTATTTTATTTGTTGATGGTGCCAGCGGACTTGCACTAGTATAGAATAATTTTACATATGCTTGTATTTTGGAACTCACACACACGTCGGGTACACGTTATCCACGGAATTGATAACTTACGTGTGCCGGCGTTATTTACGTGGTGTGGTGCCTGTGAGAAGCCAGGCACTACAAGAAGCAAAATAAAATATGAGCACTAATTTTTGTGGCAGGTAAGATGTTGATCTTGAACATGATTTCAGTGAGGCCAAAGTAAACTGACTGCTGTGGTCTGGCCTGTTTCCTTCAAGGACTGGAATATTGCAAGTAGCTCGGACGTGGTGTCTGCTCCTTGTAATCTGCTACCCGCAGAGCCAGTCATTCAGTGATGATGAGTCAGCCTTGATGTAACTCGTCTTTTTTAGTTTGCAGATAATTTGTGTAGGTGGTAATTATTTCTCGTGTTGAAGAACTCGCAGCTACTAGGAAGGGCGGATTGTTTTTTTTTCTACACTCCTTCACTCAAGGCCACTACAATCGCATATTCTTTCCTTGTGAAAACACAAACTTCGTTGCATCTAAAAAAAATTTTATTGAATACGAACTACTACAAAGAACATGTGCACCAGGGAAACATTTAATTTAAAATATACGGCAATGACGAAAAATTTACGTTACTAATTAAATAGTTCAATTGTTACCTTTAGGCTAGAGTTAGTGGTAGATATTTTAAGAGGTGTTATATGGTAAAAAAAAAGTGTTATATTTGCTGAAAATAAAATTTCATTGTTTGAAAAAACTAATAGATAATTTAGTTTAATTGCTGCACATTACGATTTAGATATCGTAATCGAAATATCATCACACATTTGTTTTACTTTTGAGTAAAGTAAAAGTTTTTACTGTGTAGTTTATTTCTTAAATAAGGATGTCCGTGAGATATAATATTTGAAAGAAAATTTAAGTCTGCACAATTACAAACCCTACACAAATGTAGATGTTAGATTATAAACTGTAAACGGATCTACGAGCAAAATGATAAGTACGCAGAACTACCTGAATCTAGAGTTCTCATGTGTAATTATTATTTTCAATATTTCTTCACCACCGAAATCATGTCGTTACATATTTACATTGTCTGTAGATGATGTGTGTTAAGTTGTATTTGACTAGTCTTTCCACTTATTGCTGGAATGAGATATAATTCGGGATTAGCAATAAAGGCCATTGTTTTAAAAATTTATGGCTAAATATTTGTGCCTGGAAGGTAAAATTTGTTTACCATAATTCATCTAATGCATCTAATGTCATTTCGTGCATGGCACATGTGTTCGGCCGGTGTGGTATTGTAATAAGAACATACATTTACAAAATAAAACGAACAGAATTTGACATATAAGTTACATACGGTACTTAGACGCACATATCTTCATATAGACAAATTATATTTTGGGCTAAGTATTGTAAAATATTCTGCGCAGCATTTAATGTAATTTAAAGTAATTTTAGTTAGCGGAATATTTATTTAGCTGCATACTTTCATCATTCTTAAAGGAATACCTAAAGAAAAACAATTTTATTACTAATAGCTAGTAGTTTGACATAGTACTTTATATTAACCAAACGGCGTTCACTGTGTTAAAATAAATTAAGTCGCTGAACAACAGGAATTAAATTACGAAAATAGCTCATGCAAAATATAACCGTTTCTCTATACTGATATATAAAATGTAACATCATGCTTTGTTGTGTGAATCCATGCAGTTTATGTATCATCAAACTAATAGAGTTAAAATTATGATTTTTTTTTCATGGTGTGTTCTCTGCGCTTATACAATTTTATAACATTAGGAAATAATGAAGAAAATTTGTATGCTTAATTTATACCTAGTGAAAAATTACGGATATACATTATAGTCATGCATAATATGCAACCGAAAAATACATTTTTAAACATTTCTCTAATACTCGTGCATTTACTTCTTCGCTGTTTAGTTACACGTCGAGGAGGTGGGGGGGTATAGTGTCCATTCACCTCTCGTAAAAACTGATGTGTTGAAAAAGTAATTTTACACACTGCGGTACCTGAATCTATATCCTTTTTACGATGCTGTTAATTTGTAATGGGGCAATCATTGTTTAGATGTTTCACTGCGCATGCAACTTCTTCTGAAGGCTATCTAATTCTGTGATGTTACATACTCTGCAATTAAACAATGAAGGTAATTTACACCCATGACCTTCTGAAGTATATTATTAAATGCCATGGTGGTCGGAAAGAAACAAAGAACCTTCACCTATATTTATGCTTGTGCTAAGAAATTACGCGCACTCAAATGTTTACTAAGTTGGGAATTTTTACAAGATATTCATTCACAAATAACGTATATTTATAATGTCACCTAGCTAAAAAAAAACTAAACATATTTACAGAGTAGTTGCATACTTGACAGAATGATAAAAACTCATTCAATAATTAAACCACTTGCTAATTATTGTGAAGTGGTTTCATCGTCACTACTAAAATAAATCAGTGTTAGAATAAATTATGTAAATGAATCACTTTCAGTGTGAGATATAATTTGTGTTAAAGATAAACAGGAGTGTCTCTCGTAATTATTTTTGACCATTAATATAATTTTGCGGCATTTTCTTAATTAAGTGGTTCCATAGGAAAAATAGTAAAACGAAAACACTGCACGCCAGTTTGGCTCGCCGCAGGTAGAAACGAAGCGGTTATCGTCGCGTCTGGCAATATTAAACTTAACGCTCTTATGTCTCCGCGCATCAAACATGGAATGTTACCTCCAGTATATAGGCCTCTTAACGTACTGTGGAGTGTGTGCTGGTAATAATAGAGGGGCTTAGAATGATGGTGGTGTAACTAAATTTAAGAGGTGCTTTTTTCATTAATATTAAACATGTTTTAGAAGAAAGTTCCGTTACAATTATTATACTTTGTTACTCAATTTTCGAAGTACAATTCAAGTACTTAAAAAATGGCCACTGTATTTTACATAAAAAGCAATCAATCGTTTTTGTGAAAACTGCTTTGAATGACTTACACTAAGTCCCTCAATGGTTTCTTGATCCAACATTAGCCTTTTTGGCCTTCCATGTTGTACCTTCGACTTTGTCGTCTTTCTTTAAAATGTGGCCAAAGAACTTTAGGCATCTTTGAACAACACGGGAAAACATTTATGGCTCAGTTCAAAAGGGAAACAACTGAAATGTCCAGTTTTGAGTAAAATGCATGATGAAAGATTCCATTTCGCCGAAAAATCTGTTAATTGATATAGTTGGTTGGTCATAATTTGAAGAAAGAGTACAAAATGTTTATAGTCTGCATTTGCTGAAATTATCACACTTCAAATTAAAATAATTCCAATTTCTAGAACTTTGCTGGCAATCTGAATAAAGTGCCATGTTACTTAAACAAGTGAATTTACGTGTTGTTTTTCTTTTCAATTGAGTAGAGTGCTCTGTATGTAATTTAATTTTTTTTTTTAGTTTTTCCCTTTTTAACTGGGCCATCGATAAGTTATGTGCTTTTGATTGTAATGCTCAGTTCGTCAATGGTATAATTTTTTTTGTTGAAAATTCTTATTCCTGCATATAAAAATAAAACTGCTCAGTATAAAGTTAACGTGAGTACGTCATATTTGTACACAACTGACTGCTTGTGAAAACAATGCAAAGTTGTATATTTATTTATTTATGATTTAGTTACAGTGGCGAAGTTAATGCACCAGCCTTTTCTTACACTCATCCACTATTACACTGTTGGGACATTAACAAATACAAAACTACAAAATAACTTTAAAAAAAATAACAATAAACTGCATTACTAAGACACAGATACCAGATACACAAGAACAGGAAACAGTAAATGTTGCTTTAGATAAGTACAATAAGTACTTTTGACAACTGATAAAACAATTCACAAGATGACACATCGGATAGTTATTAAGTTTACGCTCGTTAATGGAGATAACGTACATCTCCTTAATGTGGCTTATTTAATGCTACTTGTAGCCAACACCACGCATAGTAACTGTGGTAACGATGTTTTGTAGAATCCGTTATTATTACGGTACGTAGTAAAAAACTTCGTGAGAATAATAGCACATAACAATTCACACCACTTAAGGCATAGTAGAGAGTCGACACTTTGGAATTCAAGGTCAGCGAACATAATAGAAAAAAATTGCTGACACATTAATTTTAAAAGCGCTTTGAAAAAGTTTACAAATAATTAACTTCTTAAAATGCTGTACTTACAGAAAAAGTTTTCTATCATCCAATTATTTGCGCCTTTTCCCATGACCAAGCATTCTACTGTAGAATTGAGTTAGCCGAATACTTTGCAGGCAGTGAAGTATTATGGGACAAATAATTAATTTTGACTTGAATGTATAGTTAAACAAATAATTTTTATTAGCTTTTTCGTGGCGTTATGCAGTTTATTTAGCCGATAAAGTAATTTAATTATCGAGTGAATGGATGTGGTTTTTTAACGATTTTGCAATGTGAGTGTATCATCAGGAGTGAATCAGGTATGCAACTGTTTATACGAAGTATAGAAAATAAAACTAATCTTCTCATTGCTCCAACCAACAACCTAAGGCTTTCCTATGTAACTGTCGCAGGAAAGGAATCGTCCATAAAGAACGTATTAGTAAATGTCCTGTGTAGAAAAAAGGCTCAAATTATTTCATTTACTGCAAGTGCCTTTTGAATCAAAGAATTACATTTTTCCATCGCCAAAAAGCACAGCTGAGTAATGAAAAAGTGAAAATCCAGCTTGAAATTCAGTCAACGCTCATCTCCAAAAATTCTTGTTTGCATTTCAGATATGGTCAAGAAGAAGCCTCTCAAGTGCAAATATAAACCAAAACAATAACTATGAGTTTTTCTGCGACCAGCAGCACTTGCTAGTAATGGCGTGCATCCAAAATAAAAATAATAATAAATTTGAGTAAATAGTTTCTCAGCTACGTACAAAGGTCTCACATATGTCAGAGCTAAAATTATTTTCCTGTATAACCACACACGTGTCGATGGTGTATGCTACTCAAAATGTTAAATCAGAATACATTTCTCGTATTGAAAATTTTTCCACCAGGTAACAATTTATTGTTCGGCCAAAGTAAACCCAGTGTTTGCTCCAAGGTCAGGCCAACGTTGGGTAAATCAAGTTTTCCTGACATCAAAATGTTACTCGGGCCTACGTTGTCTCAACACTGGCTTTTGGTTAGGTGCTAATCGGTATACAAGAAAACCCGTTAAGTTGTAATATAAGATTATGAACGCTAAAATTATGTCAATTATTTAATTTTTTTAGTGTCAACCTTTTAAACTATGTTGTGTCATCGTTGGCCAATCGTTGGATGAACCGAAATCATGTAAACATTATAGAAGCAATTTTAAGCCGTATATAGTATGTTGTTACTGCTCTCGTGCTCAGAGAATACTATCCTGCATTAATAGAAAAATTACCATGAGTGCACTGGCACCCAACTCGTTACCCATGCATTGCTTACCCATTACATTACCCACTACTATAGTACACTTACTTGAAAACTGTGTTAACTTACTTGCTAGCTTTATAGACAATATAATTAACAAGAGACAGTTCATACGTATACCCTACACATTACGTTATTTTACGCTCCTGCTATATTTGTTATTACTGTAGAATAATTATTTTATTCGCTAGCGTAATGCTATAGATGCCTAGTATAGGCGGTTCGGGATAAAGTGAGCACTCCAAGAATCCCTGTTAACGTTCTATTTCCTGCCAATTTGTATCTGTCCGCGCGTAACGACAAAGTTCGAGAAGTGTCTAACCTCTCTTGACACATCACTTGATGTTTGCGCTTGTTAGGTAAAATGTGCAGTCAGTATGAATCGAAACAGTTTGATGAAAAACATTTATTAATTATACAACATACAATTTCGCCGATTACAGTTGATTTTGTTTCTGTATTGTTTTATTTAAATAGGAAAATACACGCAACTATATTTTGTAATTTCGCTGCCAACCATACAAGCATTAAGGCAGCTATACTATGTTTATGTTGAATTGTATTCAGTAACGGCTAGTGATATTTTTCGTGCTCACTTTATCCCGAATGATCTATAGCAACTTTCAATCGCGAGGAAAGATTACTTGAATACCGATGTTTTAAAACTACACAATGGCCATTAGTCATTGTGTAAATCATCCATTTGCAATGCAGTCAATGAAACTTTTGTAATCTTTCATACACTTTTGTACTTAAACTAATTTTTAATGACGTTATTTTGTGTGCCCTCAGTGATAACGTCTCACACATACTACGTGCAAAAAGGAAATGTATTCTCTTTCAATCATGAACTAATACTCAGCCCACTCTTAGGCATAGTTGAAATTGTTTTAAATGGGCTAAGTGTTTGGTTTATGTGCTCGACACTTAAATATATCAACTTCTTACGTACGAACTTATCAGCCTGGTAGTCGTATCTCTATAAATGTTATAACAAGATGCGTATTGAATAAACAACTTATATTAAACCACGTTGAACCAACAGATACAATGGCAACAGTTTCTTTAAACACATAACATACCAGCAATTTACGGAGTCAAAATTTGATAAATATTTGTCTTTGCGGTCAAATCCTTTAAGAAAAGTTTGAAAAATACGTTGTTTAAATCGAAACCAATTTATATGTTTCACAAAATTATGGTCACACAATGTGCAATTAACACAAATATCATACCAAAAGCCAAGAATATATAATTGTAACCTTGCCCCAAATATTGCAAACATTATTTAAAAGTTTCATAAAATTATTACCACTGTATTCAGGCTCTTTTCGATCAAATTAGTTTATTTTCAATGCTGATTAATTCTACTCAATGTTGTTTTTCATATTTTAAGTTGGCATACTACTTTGAAACCACGTTGTATTTATGTGTGCGATTTAATACAACCTATAGCCAACGGTCGCAGCTATTTTACTACCATTGGCCCAACGTATTTTGCTACTGGAGTCGATGCTCTTCAAGGTTGGCTACAATGCTATATATAAATAAATAAATATATATAATACGTTCAACCCGTATTTTTAATGCAAAAATACAGCTGGTTGCAGTAAAAAACTGCATAAATAGAACAACCTGAACGACATATTTTCTCAAAAAAGTTTGATATTAACGTTTTGTGACATGTTCGAATATTTTTTATCTTAGACCCATTTCGCTTTTTCGTTATGAAAGAGTTTATTTTTAAATTTGAGTACTATGGTTATATGCCTTAACTACTGGAATAGAAACGTAAATACATGGATCACGTTAAATTAAGGAATACGTTTTCGTCTGATTTTTCTGAGGAGAAACGTCCATTCACTACATTCATAAAAACATAACTCATTCTCTCTCACTCTCGCTAACAGCCGTCCGATAATGTCTGGCCAAAACGAAAGACCAAACAGTTAATTCGTGGTCTCTTCTGAGAATAGATTACACATGAGAAGAATAGACACCAGAAACCCTTCATTAAGAAATGGCACATCAAACAACAAACACTAGCCGCAGTCTATTTAAGAAAATTACTCCGGAGCATTACATCTATGTTCAAGAACAAAAAATACCAGTTTCAATTCACATTTCACTGCTTCCACACCGCAGCACGTGGTAGTGAGATCACGTGTTTTATATGCGTTAGAATATATTCGGAAGAATTAGTATTTATAATACGAAAGTTCTGCAAAAATATTCTTTGATAGATTTTACACTCAACTTTGCACACAAATTATCGCCTCTTGTTTTCAGTCTTCTCCGTACAAGCTTTGAATATATATACTGGGTAGAAGTCGCGAGCCTAGGTTAAATTTTCTAATACGGTGTTGGTGAACTTGGATAATCCACCACCGCAATCGCCACCGTCGCTAGGGCATCACCTTGTGCTGGCTCCTAGCGGACAATGGTCGAACTCTTCAAACCCCCATCCCCTTCCACATCCGTCCACCAACATACATTGTCCT
>PNEQ01045338.1:0-13868 GCA_003012365.1 Medauroidea extradentata
TTAAAATTTCACCGACAGATGGCACCAGAGTTAGGTTTTCGCCGCTTGGAAGCGAATTGCGTCATTCAGTTTGTTTGTCCGTTATGTAATGAATATCGGTTTCTGATAAACACATATAAAGTATTAGAAGTGACTGTTCATGAATATCATTGATAAATTATGTGAAGTTAATAGTAATGTAAGTTGTTTTGTTTTATGAGCGCCAGCCTGAGTATCTGGAAATAGAAACAGCATTTTTTTTCCCTGTTTCACACATTAAGAAAATACGTTATTTATTGTTTCTCTTTACGTGCGTCGTAGTCGTTCATTGCAGTATGCTGAACGGAACTTGAATTCTTGAGTTGCGTGTGTCGCGTGTGTTTTTAGTGGCGGTTTTAATTTAAAAGTTCGAATATACTGTGCATGCATTTACGAGATTCGTAACGGTAATAGCGCCGTTAGAGTAGACGCAGAGAAACCAGTGTTTTAAGACGTTAACTCGCAGGTATTTATAACTAAGATTACTACTGAGTATAGCATGTATTCAGCCCCCGTGCATTTAATGAGTACATATTGTAGCTAAAATTTATCGGAGCAGTGTAACGTAAATGTAAACATTGTACAAGACTATGTAAATAAAAGCACATGGCAATGTCGATGTTTACATGTAGCGGAAAGATATAAACTGGCAGAAAATATAAATTAATCAGGGCATTTTTGAGTGCTCACTTTATTCCGAATCACCTATAGTAAAATGCTGTACGATGATATTTTAACGTATACAATGTGGGAACATAGCTCTGCAGTTAGTCCCCTCTTGCGCTCCACAGATATCTTAATTATCTTACTACTACTATTCTGACCTGTATATTATGGGTGCAGGTTAAAATCCCGAGCAATCAAACATGATACCACGTTTACTTCATGGAACATACATACAATGATACCTGGATGGGAAGCAAGAGAGGAACTGCTCCGTGCAGTCATGGTGCAGTGTTGCCACATTGTGCACGTAAAGTGCTATCGTACAGCATTTTGCCACTTAAATTTTCGTCTCCTGTTTAGCCCGGGATTCGCATGGGAGTGCTAACGATGCGTTTGCTTCTGGACATCCTGTATAAAGAATCATTATTTTTATCCCATTCGAACATCCTCGATTCAGCCAGAGCGGCACGAAGAAAGTCACTGGTCAGATCCCGGGAGACACGCCCACCCACCTCGACGACTGTGATGACTACTTGACGAGCCAACAACGTGCCGCCCACACACACCCGGGGGCCGGAAGTGGCGCGAGAGTGTATGTGCAGGGGAGGAGGGGGTGTGACCCGACCGGAAGTGGCAGCTACCGCGCTTCTCTCTGCGGTCCAGTGCCTCCTCCTCCTGTTCAAACATCCCGACAGCCACACTTACGAGCAGGTGTGCGTCTGTCTCGTCTTATCCGCACATAACTTTAATTCTACTACAAGTTGGAAACATCCTCGCTCTTCAGTTTTGCTGTAGTTTCGAAAATACATTTCTTAACGTAAATTAATACATATATCAACAATTCATTCTTACAGTTTTAACAATTATATATCGTCGCTCGTATCTGAATTTTTCTGTTGCAATGTACCAAACGAATTTTTTTACTTTGGCCCCTGAAATATCACATATTTTTGTTGTCAAAAATAAGCCAAAATGAATAAAATAATATTTTTGCTAGCAAACGGTACATTATTAAGAAAAAAACGCTCTAGCAAAATTGTGTATCGTATGACTGTAAACAGACTCAAATTTTTTCAAAGTATTTGGTTAAAAAATATTCACCAATCGTATTTGTATTTTCAGTTTCACTTTTAATAAATATTTTTGGTAAAACTGCTCGACGTAAAAAATAATGGAATCTTTCTTTGATTTGTCATGCAGAACCATTACAGTAGAATTATAGGTTATCTTACAGGAATTATCTTGCAATGATTCTGCATGACAAATTAATGAAAGATTCCATTATTATGTATGCCAAGCAGTTAACCAAGAATATATCATATGTCTTGTCGAAGAGAAAATTTTGATAATACAATTTGAATAAATGTTATGGTTAAAAAATGGAAAATACAATTAAATTATCTAATACTCCCCCTTAGGAGAAAGTGGACCTGGCGCGTACGGCACCTGTAGCGTTGTACGGAAAATATTCTGCCTTGTTTAGCTATTAAAAATGTTTCCAATGTGTTTATCTACGTATGAAGATACACTTCAAAGTGTCCCTATTGTTTTTAAAATGCCGTTTAAAAACATAAGTACCAAGCTCCTCAAATGTGCTAAAAAAAAAAAAAATGGACTTCCTAACGTTGCTGTAGCTGAGAAAATATCAACTGTAATAGTAAAACAAAATAGTAGAAACCTGCATTGGACTTTACCACATACTTTCCATAAATAAAATAACAGCGTCATCGCTGAAGTCCCGTTGAAAACGTTGTCTACGAAAACACTGCACGATAGTTTAGTACTCCGCGCCTAGAGGCGATGAGGTGTTTCACGGACGTGTTATATTCGACTTACGTCTTCCCCGTTTCTGTGCCACAAACGTAACAAAAAAAACTTCTAAGGCGCCCACCTGTTGGCTGTGTGATTGCGTGGCGCTAAGGGCGATGTTGACCGGCTCATCTGGTGCGGTATCGCCTCTACCGCAAGACACTGAATCACCGTGCAGTGTTATCGTAGAACACTCGCCTGACTGACACTTTCAGTGGTGATCCCATCTTTTTATTGGTCGAAAGTTTTATGTAAAGTTCTTTCTATCGTAGTTTCACAAGAATCCCGTAAGTATTTGTTCAAATATAGTAGGTAGAAAATGCTGTTTTTAGGCAGATTAAGAGACTCCGAAATGGTATTTCTAATTAACGTAATGTTTTGAAACTACAGTTTATAGTATTTTGTTCTTTTCGTAACTGCACACATAAGAAACACGTTGAGAAGTTTCTTAGAACAAATAGTTTTGCTTGCACGCTGCAACGCTGTTTACAAAGCAGGCGTTCAAAAAGGAAAACATCATAATTTTATATTTGTATCAAATAGTGTTAGTTTTGTAGATGTCACTTAGAAATACATATTCCTCTTGCAAAAAAATTGCATATTCAGTTTTCCCACGGTGGCACTTCAGATTCAAAATTAGCATACTTTTACTTCGTACACTATCCGAAAACCAATAAACATAATGGAACGAAGTATAATTCACAGTGAAAGAACATGACATGGATCGATTTTGATTCGACTGAACTGGCTAGCGATGTGATTTACACTTCAGTTGGATACTTATACAAATGTCTATGTAAATTAAAAATATTTCGAAATTCGACACCCAAAAGGGTGAAAAAGCACAAAATTTGTTTTCCATCAACCCACGATATCTATCTAACCAGTAGCGATATTGAGGCGTTGTTCGCGTCAGAATGATGCTAACGTAAATATTTAAAGAAATATGGATGTAATTTTTTTTCTTTATAAGAAACGTGATTATTAAGAATAAAACTAAGTTGGTCAATATTCAAGGCAGACGATCCGAAAAGCAGGAACGAGCAGCGAGAAACAACCTATACAGGAGTTTCACTCTACAGTAACCTATCGAGACGTGGTGTTGTACAACCTCTATGAGCCCAGGACACAAATATTTTATTTTTTTAAATAAAGTTTTATTTTCATGAATTATTTCGACGTTACGTAACGCAGTTGTTTGTTACTCAGGTCTAAATTCCGGGAGGTTCTGGGCTCGAATTCCGTTAAAAGCTGCGTACGAACGTTCAATTCTGACAGTCAAAAACTACAAGGCAGAACGAATTAGTTCAATTTACACGTAGTCTATAAAAGGGGTAAAATTGCAGTTCGCTTTCCACTTAGGTTCCTCTACAATATCAGCTGACATATCGTCGGTATACTGCCAAAAGTGATTAAGTCATAAATGTTATTTCGTTTAAAAACAGGTAGATATTAACAACCATTTGGTATGTTACTATACTGTGACACAACAGTGCGAAACGACGAATAGACTTTAAACTTGGGCAATTGTTCGTGAACAACATATACATTTTCGTAGCATTTTTATAATTTTATCTTATTTTGACTTTGTCACTTTTGGCAGTAAACCGACAATATATAATCTCACTAATCTCAAGTTTAGGGCACCAAATACGTTTCCGCGAAACCTTTACCCTCTGAAACTTTGTAATGCCAATAAAGTTAAAGTGAATATTTTGAAAATATATAAATGAGGGCACTGTCACCAATGGTTGTGCACAGGGTAAACAGGTGTTTCTCATTCGATTAACCTGTTACCTTAGGTGTCTGTAACTACCATAGAACGTCAAATTGGCAGTTTTATAAATAAGGCCCAGGCGAAGTCGCTGTTAGTGGCCGGGACAAACTTAAGACTGCTTTTCGCGTGGACAGCTATAGCGACTTATCCTGCTGCAGAATTAGTTCAACTAGCCACTTGGACATTCTAACACTTGATGACTGAAGTACCAATCTTGTGTACAAAGAGGTTTTTCAATTAAAGTAAATATTATCAGTTACGAATAATACTCGCGAGCAAAGCCGCGGGGGACTGCTAGTCTTAATATATAAAATGAAGTGTCCTGACTGACACACTCACTCACTCATCAACGCACAGCCCAAACCGTTAGACTAGAACCATGAAATTTTGAAGGAAGCTTCCACTTGCCCCGTAGGCACCCACTAAGAAAGGATTTTTCGAAATTCGATATTTAAGGGGGTGGAAAGAGGTGAAATGTGTTTTCAATGAATCCCTAAAATCTCATTAATCGGAAAAGCTATCATAATTTTTTTAACTTCAAAATATTGCCCAAACAAATGCATATTTGCGTATTCGTCGATTTTACGAAATTCGAAAATTAAGGGGGTGATAAGCCGTAAAATGTGTTTTTCATTAATCCGTGATTTCTCCTAAACCATTTCAGATAGTGGTGATTTTGTTTTTAAAATGATGCTTACGTAAATATCTAAAAAGTATTTTTAGAATTTTTCCGAAATTCCTCCTTGAAAGCTGTAAAAAAAATATAATGTGTTTTCAAATAATTATCTGTACCGCTTATACCCGTTGAGATATAGAGATTATTTTTTATAAGAATTAAGCTTATGTAAATATCTACAATTTAAATTCAGGATTTTATGAAATTCGAAAATTATGGATGTGAAAAGCAGTAAAATGTTACAGTCTCCCGAAAAAAGAGAATGATTATGGATAAATAATTCAACCGTTGTTTCTTTTTGCCAACCTACTCATAAATAAAACCTCTTTGGACTGTAGCCCTTACATACGAAAGAATTATCACGGCCTGCCTTTAAGCATTCACTCAGGTATTGTATAAAGTTTGTGGTGTGGAAGTGGTGGGGTTACGGGTTCGTATCCCGTGCAAGACTTTGCGATGGGAATTACTATGACATCATACGAGCATATTGCGCGCGCTCTTTACACTGAGCTAAGGCAATTTATAGTTCACTGTTACTGAGTACGCTAGCTGTTAAATGCCTTCATCACATATTTTATCCGGAGTTACTGTTTACATTACATAATTACACGCGGGTAACGCCGCAGCCGGGCAGCTATTTTATAGAGAAATAAAGATGAATTAAAAACAAAGATGTTCTGCAATTAAAGTACGCTCAGCGAAGTGGACTGGATAAAGCTGTTTGTATTTATTGTTTCAAAGATATACAGAGAATATAGTAACACCATCAATTAATACGTTATTAAGAGTTAGTTACTCTTTTCTATAGTACACGCGGGCGAAGCCGCAAAGAGACATCTAGTATACCATAATGTCGTAATAAATCACACAATCGGGAAGGCTCTGTCATAGCCATCTTTAGTAGAAGACAGCGGCATTAGATCTGGCAACCCTGCCAGGAAGGGTAATTTTAACACTTCTTTTGTCTCGCCAACGGCAGCGGCTTACCCTGATTCGCCGGTATGTAGGGCAGAATAACGAATAAGGTACAGCCATTGCCTTTGGAGAGCTAAAAAGAAGAGTTAAAATGACCCTTGTGTGCAGAGTTGCCAGATCTAAGATCACGGCCTTCTACTAAAGATGGCTATGGCTCTGTACATCGAGTTCACAAGGTCACCAGCAGAGAGCAGACGTGTGTAGTTTCGGCAAAAGTGACCAATGTAGCAAGTTCGAAGCCTTAGTTTTGGGTATGTCTACTGTTAATTATAAGTATGGTTTCGTTTTTGTTGGAAGTTTGCATTTAATTACATTTTTACTAGTTTGTCTCCATTAACTTTCTTTCTTCTATGACTAAAAAGAAAAGTGTCCCATCTTTCTACGGGTATTGGTTGTTAATGGCGCACGCCCGCCAATTTAGGCTACAGTGATGAATACTCATTGCATTGGAGTATAAGAAATGTATTTACATATCGGCAGTTCTCAACTACTTCGCAAGAGAGCGTGGTCCTCCGAACATCTTACAAGTAAGTCTATCAGAAAAAAAGCATATTTTGACGGCACTGTGAGGTTCGCATCATTCATGGAACCTAAGGTAATTGTTAGTTAAAAACACAGTATCACGAAGTATGGTCAGAGATGATGGTTTGTCGCGGGAAAATTTAACAGTTTGCTGGATTTCAACACACCTTCAGCTTATAAGAATATTACTGGCGTTCTCTTGTGCGTGGAACTGTTACACTATTTGACTGAGCCAATAAGAATCCCGCTACTGTAAAATTAGATGCCTGTTGTTGATCTGTAGACAGCTACGTTGTGGCAGATGTACATCACCCAATCATACATGCTGCAAGAAATTACAGCGTTTTCATGGGTACCGTAAAACGGGGTGATGAGAAAAACTGGGGTGAATACAAACACAATTTTAAAGCTAAATTTTCGGTATTAATTCTGTTTTTAAAACTCTGTTTTTAGGTAGGCAAGTTAAAACCGTTTACAAACAGCAGTTTTATAGCAATTATAATTTTTTTTATGCAAAATGTGTCAGCTAGGAATTTATTTCCTATTTTGTTTCTATTCACCCCAGTATTTCTATTCGTCCCGTTTTACGGCGCGTTGGCCCAAAACATTTATATTCCGTCATCTCTAAGTATGGTATGTTTACCCTGGATTGCGCTGTAACAAATTTATCAAATGGGCAGAGCCAGTGATTTTTGGTGAGAAGAATTGTGCAAAAACATGTTTCAGTGTCTTAAGCGCATACCTACAACTCTGGTTCGTGGTTATTGGCAGAATATAATAGGGCAGAGGCGTGGCTCATTTGACTGAACCAACCAGAACAATGTTGCCACGACACCACACGTCCGTGATTTGCTGGTAGGACACGGAGACTCAGAGAGTTAAAAACTTCCAATCACTGACCATGAAGCAGAGGGACAGGTGTTCACATAAGGCATTGCAACAAATTGTTGCAGAATTCTTTTCACCAAAAATCACTGGCTCTACAAATGGGTCTCTTACACTTGAATATTTAATTAACAGAGTTTGAACGTAAACGACAAAAGTCAATGAGAGGAGTGCAGTAACAGCGTGTTTTACTCTAGAGCAATCACCAGGGTGTATTTTGGCCGACAGTAATGACCTGGGTGAGGGGTGGTTATGAAGGGGTAGGGTAGTGGAACTGTATTAACGAGGTCACGAACTCGTAGGTTGCCACCCCCCGGGGGAGCAGTGCCCTACTTGCGCTCGGCTGCGCAGGGACTCCATCCTCTGCCGTCGACGACTGCGGGGTGACCCCGCCTGACCCACATCGGCCACCCCTTCTTCTCCCCTGCACGCAGCCGGCCGTGCAGAACTCCCCGCGCCGTCGTCGTCGGGGTGACTGCCTGTCTCTGACACGCTCTGCTCTTGAAGACGAAGAAGTTGAAGGCGATGCTGCGACAACGACACTGCGATACTAAATAATAAGTAGCCAATCAGAGACGAGACCGCAGATGACGTCAACGCGTACGGCTGCGGTAGAACATGCTCTAACGCAGGTGAGGGTGTCGTTTGCGAACTGGAAGAAGAAACATTTCGTAAATAAACAAGCGCAATTACGAGGAATAATAATAGTAATAGTAATAATAATTATAATAACATTTTAAACTAACAGGACGCAGATGTAAAAGAAAAACATTTGGCAAGGTGTCGAGTTTATATCCACCACGACTTCCTTAAACAAACCATAACAGCGCGCCAATTTAGTCCTTCAATTGTGTCATTTAGCTTCAATTTTTGCGAAAGAGGCCCCTGTAAAGCATGACATGTCCCGCCGCTGTCGCGGTATTCTAATATCGAGTGACGCCATGTCCGCATGCGGCGATCGCAAACTGCAGATCGCTGTTGCAGCATGACACTACTGTGCGTCCAAGTGGGGAAAAATCATAGTTTCATATTTGTGTGAAATAGTGTTAGTTTTGAAGAAGTTGCTTGGCAGTACATTTTCCTCTTACAAAAAAAAAGTTTTCCCGTAATGGCACTGCACAGTCAAAATTTGCACGTTTTTAGTTACATTTTGCTCTTACGAAAAAAAATTTAGCTCAACCAGATTTCCCACAATGACACTGCACAGTCAAAATTTGCACGTTTTTAGTTCTTATGAGCCGCAAAATGAATGAAATGAATGACGGAATGAAGTGTAATATAAATGAACATAAATTAATTTTAAAATTCACACTGAAATTACATGTCTACTGCTTGAGACTTTTTAAAATCCATTACAAATTTGTTTTGTGTTTCAAAAAATCGATAAAAGAGGCAAAAAATTTGTTTCAGAATTCTTTTTAATACAAAAATATATTTTGTAATGGACATTAAAACACGTGAAATTTTTTAATTTATTTATGTTCGTTGGTGCACAGCGTTGCTGCGTGTCACGCGTATTCTATTTAACGCGAAACCGTTTAACTTTTCCATATTATGTTTATCTACGAAAAGAACACTCACTTGAAAATATGCTTCCGTTTTCGAAAATTCAGCAGGCTTGCAAGAAACACGATGTTTTTCGGGCCTCTCAAAATGGCTAAAAACGGGGGTTTTTTTTTTTAGACTGCTGTAACTCCAAAAATATTACATGAACTTGTAAAGTGCAAAGAGAAAGGCATGTGATGGTCTTTAGTTCATAATATTCAGAAATAAACTGTTGTGGTCACCGCTTAAAGTCACTTAGGAAAAATACTACAAGGAAAACCTTGCACGCCAGTTTGGCGCGCTGCGAATAGAGGCGATATTCTTGTCGTCAAGCGTGGGACGTTGGCTTTTATCGCTACGCCGTTATTACGCGTCAAAGGTGGAAATTGACACCGGCGAAGAATTAGAGTGAAGCAGCGAAGGAATTAAGAAGCGGTAAAACAGGAAATCCCCGAGAAAACCCACCGACCACTGGCATCGCCTTACTCGATTACCACATTCGAAAATTAGCGTCGGCTCCGTCCAGAATACAACCATGATCGCCTTGTTAGGAGGCTGACAAAAACGTCTCACGTTAAATTATCCAGCTGCACATTGTCGACGAAACTGCCACGTGACACCGAGCATACTAGGCCTAAATTAGAATAAGATATTATTAATTGATTGGCTGTGATGTGTCACTGATTTTATATGCTGAAACTGATTCATCACGGAAAGAAATAGACAAAAAAATTTCTAACATGTAATTTTCGCACAGAAACCGAAGAATGGTAATACATACCTACAATGTGTTGTAGTACATGTAGGTCTGCGCTGTACAGCATAGTGTAACATATTGAAACATTTACGTAAAACCTCTCTATTACGACTAATCACGGTTCCCGAGAATAGGGTCGTAATAGAGAGGTGGTCGTAATAAATGGGGTTGTGTAGAGGGGTTTTATTAATTGCATTTTAAATATCTAGCAAAGGAAAATTGTAGCATGCTTGCTTTGGAATTATGGAAGACAATAATTGTAGACTAGCATGATATAAACACGATTAGATGTGAAATGTATTTTACAAATAAATGACTGTCTAGATATTGTACTGTTTAAATAGCGAAGTAAACTAATTAAATCAACCATTTACCGACTTATTTTTATACTAAGGCTGTATTGACAAAACAACAGACCCACCTGAGAAAAACATTTCGACTTGTTTAAACAAATGAAGTTCCAATAATTTACGTTGACGATACAGAGCACAGGATACAGTGCTGTTCAAGAGCAAATCTAACTAGTGTGGGATTTCTGTCTGCACCAGAGTGCTTGAAAACGTGGCTGCTGTGATTGGTTCGCTTGTCGTTGTAAGTTTGACCTAGTTTCAACATGCCCCTCCTCCTCCGAGCAAGAATTCATCTCGAGAAATGCTCGGGAATACGATAGACTTCAACTGACGTCGCATTTATATATCTTCGCGTCGAAGGAATGTGTATTGGCTACAACATTTTTCGTTATAAAAGACACTGTGAAATCTTTATAATGATTTCGAAAAACTATTTCAATCCACTTCTCAGCGAGTCTTTTTTTACAGTACATATTCGAAACTAGGTAATTGTGTGTAAATCCATCACTCTATACATAATTCAATACGAACGCATTCATGTTTAATAACCTTCAAACAGAGCAGATCTCATGTAAATTTATGTTATATTTTTATTTCAAAAAATGTTTGAGTCAAGAGAGCATAAATGACAGCAACTCGATTCCCACTTGCGAATATCCGGGTCGATCCCGCGGGAAAACGAACCCGGATCTGCATTGTGGGTGGCTAGCACCCTAGCCACTGTGCCAAACGCGGCTCTCCTAAATAAATAACAGGCTCCGTGCGTGAGCAAAATTCAAAGCAGCGAGACGTACCATAATTATATTGCTGCAGAAAATTGTAGCCAACATGTCCAGATTTTACTCTACTTTTGTATTTTTCCCTCTTCTTCTCGGGAAACGTACACGAAATCAATACGAATACATATATTTTTTGTATATATTAAACCAAAATTTAAATTATAAATTTTAATTTTGTACGCTTTTTACTGAAATTACGTTTACTACACCGATAATAGTTTTGAGAGATTGACGTTTATGTAAAGGCACGCTTATTTGAAGACGTAGCTAGAAAAAAAATTCTCTGAAGGTCGTTTCCTACCTCAGAGCTCTGGCGGTAGCAAGGATAGGGTTTTACTTCTTAAATTATATTCGGGGGGGGGGGGGCTCAGTCATGTTAAGTGATATCTCTTCTGGACGAAAACCATTTTCTACACTGAGAAATGGACAATATTGCTAAATGAATACAATTGCAGGAAAAAATGTGCGAATAACCGTTTTCGAGTGTTTTCAGTTCGTAAATATTGTTTTTGCTCTCAGTTTTCAGGGTGCTGACAAAGCTGCCTGAAAGATCATTTAGCTATATGTGTAAAACCGAAATATATAAAAAAGACAGTAGTAGCGTATATGTAGCTTAAACGCGTACCGACGTAGCATTTATATATCTTCGCGTCGAAGGAATGTGTATTGCTACAACATTTTTCGTTATAAAAGTCACTGTGAAATCTTTATGATGATATCGAAAAACTATTTCAATCCACTTCTCAGCGAGTTTTTTTTTTTTTTTTACAGTACATATTCGAAACTAGATAATTGTGTATAAATCCATAACTAGCTATACATACTTCAATACGAACGCATTCATGTTTAATGACCTTCAAACAGAGCAGAGCTCTCTTTCTCTTTCTCTCTCTCTCTCTCTCTCTCTCTCTCTCTCTCTATATATATATATATATATTTATTTATTTATTTAGTACGATAATACCCAGGACTCTACAGTAATAAAATTACAGAAATATTCGCGTTTTTATTTTAAAATAATTTTAAAATCCGTAAACTTCTCACGCAGTGGTTTTCGGTTTCGAAATTATTTTAAAATCAAAACGGAAATATTTTGGAAATTTGGTTATTATAGAGTCTAGGATATTATCGTACTAAAAGCTATACAAATTATAATTTTTCAATTTTTATGGATTTTGTGGTTTAAATCCCTTACTTTTTTAAATCACCGATTTAAATTTTTTTTCTCGAAAGCAAAGCATACTACCGCCCAGTGCTATGTGCATAAACGCCCGCTAATAAAATATCTACTCGGCAAAAGAATCCCAACGAATTATGAAGAGTAGTTTAGACATTATTAACGATTTAATATTCCAGTTGCTCGCTCGACGTCTTACCTTTTCATACCCTTAAGGGTGTTCGAGTGCGATAAAATAATAATTTTATATCTTGATGAAATAGTGTCAGTTTTGTAGACTATACTTGTGAGTACAGTTCCCGCTTACAAAACAATTTTAGCTTTCATAGTTTTCTCATAGCGGTGCGACAAAGTCAAAATATGCTTGTTCTGCTGCCATGCAAATAGTGAAAACCAACCGATATATTTGAATAAAATAATTCACGGTGATATTACATCCCATTAGCTATGCAATAAAGAATTTAAAAGACCATAACGTAATATTTTGAATTTTTTAAAAAATCGCAGAAGTACCAGAAAAAGGTGCAAATTCAGCAATTTTTTAAAATACAAAAATAGTTAACGGGATTTTTAAAAAATTGTTTTATTACTTAGCCCGTGGCATGTTAATTCACTGTGAATTATTTCTCTTACGTATGTCAATTGGTTTTCACTATTTGCGTGGCAGCAGAACGTAAGAAGTAACTTACACGTTAGAAAAATAGAACATACACAGTTAGACTCAAGTAACATCGAACAGTTATGGTTAGAGGTACATCATATACACAGAGTTATTGTTGTGGGAGTCGTATATAAACCACCAAACATACCGTATAAAGACCTGCACGCCCTAGAAAACATATTATCAATAATGTTAGAAACCTATGACGATGTAATCGTTTTAGGCGATTTCAACATCAATATGTTAAAAACTAAAAACTCGGATGTCAAATATTTAAATGATGTTCTTGACACATACGGTTTTTTCCAAATGATCAAGTCGCCTACCAGAATAACTCTCACCACTGAAACACTAATCGACCTTGTCATAGTAAAAGATAAGAGAAAAGTGCTAACATGTGGTCAGAACGAAATGATCGGGTTTACTGACCACAATTTACAGTATTTGGCATACGCATTCCCACTTCCAGTACACAATCCTGGCACTAAATTAGTACGTAATTATAAAAACTTCAATCTATTTTCGTTCCTTCAAGATCTCTGTGAAATAAACTGGGAGGGAATCCGTGAATGCAAGTCAGCAACAGAGCAGTTAAATAAATTTAATATCCTTCTTATCGACTTGTTTGACAGGCACGCGCCTCTACGGCGTACTAGAATACATACAAATCAAAGAAACGCACCATGGCTGACATCAGAAATTCGCCTACGAATGAAAGAAAGGGACACCGCTAAGAAGACATTTTTAAAATCACGCTCAGACGAAGACTTCGCAAAATATAAGACATTGCGAAACAAAGTAAAATATACAATTCGTCATAGTAAATTAAATTTTTTTCATAACAAAATTAATATACACAAAGATTCAAAGCAATTATGGAACGATTTAAAGCAATTTCATGTAACCACACCTAGCAGTGTTGACATACCACAAGCACTATTATTACCTGAAGAACTCAATGATTTCTTTATATCATCGGCTAATATATGTCCACCACTAGGAAAACCATGTTTCGTAGAACATGTAGGTAACACGGGATTTTTATTTAAACCTGTAACGGAAACGGAAGTTGACAAAACTATAAATGGTATAAAAACAAAAGCCGTTGGCCTTGATGGGATCAGTATACAAATGATAAAGTTATGTACCCCTTATTGTGTCCCAATTTTAACCTACATTATCAATTTTTCCCTACAGAATTCTGACTTTCCTGACCAGTGGAAGCAATCAAAGATTATCCCAGTAGCTAAAATCAACCAACCGCTAGAATT
>PNEQ01045339.1:0-13868 GCA_003012365.1 Medauroidea extradentata
GGGGGGGGGGGGGGGGGGGCGGATTCAATTTCTGCATTCAGCGGGCGGAAGTCAACACAGAAACGCATGGAGCCATCTTTTTTCGCGACGAGTATTATTCTGGAGTTGTACCTACTGTCCGTCGGCTCTATCACCCCCTCCCCGAACATCTCTTGTACCTGTTCCCTGATCACCCTCTGTTCCTCGAACCCATATCCCCTAGGCCCCGTGTACACTGGTTCCTCGTCAGCTGTTGGTATGGCATGTTCCGCCGCTGTGGTTGCGTGCAACAGGTCAGAGAACGCGAACACGTCCTGGCATTCCTTGAGCACACGCTCCACATTTTCTCGGAAGTCAAGGGGTACAGCGTGAGCTATGTCGTCAAGGGTCACAGTTCGGGTGAGGCGGAACACTGGTTCGTCACATGCATATACAGTTCTGCGCTCACCTGGTCCGACGTGGAGTCTCCTCGCGGCTACCTCAATGACAGCTTCCTGGTCCTCCAGCCAGGGCTGCCCCAGCACCACAGCTTCCCGAAGTCCGTCGACGACGAGCACCTCGGCCCACGACAGCTGGTCGCGGAGGCGGATCTCGATGCTCGCGTAGCCGCGTGTCGTACCTGCGCCGCCGTGGGTGGCGAGCTGGAGAGTGCCTGGGTCTCGGCGCAGATCAGCGGCTGGGATGAACTCCGGTTGCACTAGGGTGTGACTGGCGGCGGTATCCACGAGGGCGGCCGTCGGCCGTCCGTTGATTTCCACAGGGATCCTCATCAGATGGTGGCTACCAGTGAACACCATGTTGGCCACTGGTTCGGTGTGGTGCGTCACAATTTGGGTGGCTGTCGAGACCGCGGAGAGGTGAGCGGCAGGCCCCTCTCCCCCGGCTACTCGTTTCCCGGCTGCAGGTTCCTCCTCGGGCAGTGCCGATGCCAGTGGAACGTGGGCACCGGGCACATGTGGCACTGTGGCGGGTGAGGTGGTTCCAATTTCGTAGCCGCTCCTGGCGTAGCGCCTGCGGGGCCGGGGTTGATCTCCGCCCCTCCTGGTTCTGGTTCCGTCTTGCCGTACTCTATAGCCCTGCGACTGGTGCCTGAACTGGCCGGTCGGTCGCTCCCGCTTCTCTGGCCTCGGAACAGATTCTTTAGGCCGTTCTCCGCCGTCACCGCCCATCGCACGTAGATTTCTGCGCTCTCCCCATGGCAGGTTTGCGTGAATTGTTGCATCGCCTCGTGCAATCGCCTGGTCACGTCCGGTAGGGCGTGCTGGATCGGGGCGTCGGGCTCGATACGCCGGAACAGCTGGAGATTCCGGGCCACAAATCCTTCAACTGCTTCTCCTTCCTTCTGCCGCTCCCCATAGAACTGGGCGACGCACTCCGCCCGAGCCTCGGCGGGCGGGAAGCGATCCTTCAGGCCACTGACGAACTCAGCCCACGGTGTCTCTGTTCGCTGCCAAAGGTTCCACCACTCGTGGGCCGCTCCCCTTAGCCTTCTCCCCATATTCTCAGTCCATTCGTCTTCAGGCACTCCATACCATTGTAATCGCCCTGCGCACAGCATGATGAAGTGGGTCACGTCCTCCATGTGGAGTCCTGCGTACTCCGGCAGCGTGATGTTCTGGGGGGCCATGTGTATAACCTGCCTCACATCCCGACGCGCCCCACCTTCCTCCAGTGTCTCGTCTTCGGCGCTCGGTCGCCGCCCGCGCCCGTTCGCGTAGCCCCTGGTTGCCCGCTGGGGTGATGAACCTATCTCACGTCGCGGCGTCGTGACTTCGCGTCCGGTCCACGCGCATTGGTTCCGATCCGGTTCCGTCTTCGTGGGCCCCGTCGCACGCGGTGTTGTGCACTCCTGGCAGGCAAACACTCCCTCTCCGAACGTCACCAGTTCCGCCGCTCCAAAACTTGAAACTAGCCCATGTGGGTGCTAGTACATAACCACTCGGAGTCGTCCGGTACCGTAAATTTTACATTGGAAATCCTCCATGTGCGGGGTGCGGTGTGGAGGACAGATGACCGGGGCAGTACGTCAAGTTAAAATTATGAGGTTCCGGAGAAAAAACAAACAAAGTTAAACGGTGACTCGAAACTCAGTTAAGCAAAACGTGCGTATGTGACTTACCCCGGTCAGCGCGCCGTAAAGACTGGACTAGCCAACATGGCGGTTGAGCCCATGCGCCGGCCACGCCGACGCCTGGGGTCAACTCAGTACTTGATTTAAAACTAAAACACCCACAAACCCTTCACAGCATGCCAGAAAATTTCCATAAAGTATTAAATGAATTTAGATGCTATAATAAAGTGTTTATCATATACCTGGGTGTGATGTGGGGGGTGGAGAGAATTACGTAAAACAATAACAAAGATTAGTTAACTTTAAAAACTCGCTGTATGACCCTGAAAAAAAAAACACTAGGGAACCTAAAAAACATTACTTGGCTTTAATTTATATGTTTTTAGTGTCTCATAAAAACTTCCCAGGGCGCAGCAAGCAAGGGGGGGAAGGGAGCTCTGGGAAGAGCCGGGCCTAGGCCAGCTGTTTTATTTAGCGTGCAGCGAGTAAACACCCCCCGTAGTCCGTCTCACATGTGGCTCTCCTTCCCGAGCCTGTATGTCACACCTTATGACTAATTTGTTTACTGATTACTGATAAGAACACACACTGATTATTTTATAAAAACCACTGCACTTGGGGCCAGAACAGAGGGGTGGTCCAAGGGGGGCTCGGGGTGGAAAAGGCCTCCGTCCCGCTGCTGCTGCTCGGGCGGACGTGTGTTAGTGTTTGGGCTAGGTGGGGCCAGGAGGTACGACGTCAGAATCCTGCACTTGGTGAAAAAGTTCACTGTGAACTTAAATAACTTAAATTTGGCTCACAAAATTATAGGTTTAGCCTACCTATAACCTCTGCAGTCACCTAGAGATACTTCAACACACATCACAATATATTATTTAATAAGTTGCACATAATACATTCATAAATATATTCGCAATCTTCAGAGATAGACTTTTACTTCCAACATTTGTAAAACATTAACCAGGCTTACTATTTAAAGTTATTATTTAAAATACAAACAAAACTTTTTGCTTAACCTTATGACTTTTAACAACATAAACAAAAAATGTAAATATGAGGCAAGGGCTTAAAATTAAATATATAAATATTGAAAAAAAAAAATAGGCAATTATGAAAATATAAACAGAAACACTATAGTCTATAACCACTACACCAACTTGAATGAAACTGTGATTCTCCGCAGCATGACGTCATATCCTGTTAAATGAAATGCCGTTTATCGTAGTGTATCTATACCACGGTCCTAGAAGAACAGGTCTGGACACTCGCCTGGATATTTGACCCATTGTTGTTTGGCTGTAGTTCACCACGTTACCGAGAATATTGTGTTTTATTGGCGCTGATGTTACGGCGGTCAGAGTAAACTCCGCCCACTTCCTTTCCGCTAAGATAAACAATTTATCGAAACTTATTTTTTATCAATTTATGAAATACTTTCTTCGCTCACAAATTTAAGAAAAGTCTCCAGCTATCATTATTTTCTTTATAAATTTAACAATGGAAAAAAGTGGACGGAATTTGAGTCCGACCGCCCGAAAAACAGCGCCAAAAAGTATGTGGAGGCGGTACTGCCACCTCTGCCATTCCGAATCAGTGGGCGTGGTGTGCAGGACGGGTTATGTTGGTAGAGCGACGCAGGTGTCGCGCATCAAACGTCCCTATCCTGGGAACCCGTCTGTGCACCACGACGCCGCCATCTCCCTACCTACAGCAGGAGTAATTCCATCGGCCGGCTGGCTGAGTGTGGAGCTGGTATCTGCCTGACTGTGGTGGCTGAAAACGGTGCAGCGTCGTAGCTGCTGTCTGGGACACCGGCCCATCTTGGCAGGTGGCACAGCCAGGGCGAACCTTGCGACCTGGATGCGTCGTCCGATGGGGAGTTGGGAGGCCACCCCCATCCCGCAGATGATCCTCGGGGCCCATGTCGCCAGTGAGCGGCTGCCCAGGTGGCTCCAGAGCAGGGTCCTCGCCTACAGTGGTGAGGAGGGACTGTGTGTGTGCCTGGTCCTCCCCCTTGTGCAGCACTGGTGTCGGGCTGACACCAGTGTTGTACTGACTGGCAGTCTGCGACAAGCTGGATGATATCTGGCTGTCCCCCCCCCAGTGGTGACTGGGAAGAGACCTCGCTGGTTATGCCTTGGGGCCTGTCATGAACAGACGGTCCCATTACCACCATCCCCGACACAGCACCAGCGAGGCAGGGTCGGGTCACATCGGCAGGTGGCGTCTCGATACCGGGCGTCGAGGCATGTACGACTCCATCGGTGGGCAGTGGATTCAGCTTTGTGACTCCTCGGTTGCCTCCTGGTCCTGGTGAGCACTCTGGCCCTTCCTCACTGGCGTCGATGGTCGCTCAGTGTCTGCTGCCTTCCATTGCCACAGTCAGCAGTGTCCGGTTCACGAAGAGGCGTCTTATGCACCCAATGAGGGCACAGTCTACTGCACACTGCGTGTCAGGTGGTGCTGCTCCCTGTAGGTCTGCCCTGGGTGGAGTGGTGGCGAAGGGCGTCCCGATGTCTCGGCCATGTGCTGCACGCACGTCGTCTCTGTTTATTTTGGTCACCCGAACATTGTGATGTCTCACGAGGTTGGTGGTTTTGCAACAGGCTTGCACGACCCGGTGGGGTGCACTCCACTTCGCTGCGAAGCTTGCACAGTAGTTCTGCTCGCCTGCCGAGAGAGGGTGCAATTTGACACACACGCCCTGCACTGGCTGAGCAGTTCGGGGGGCTTTCCTGTGGTTTTCAGCCACTGTTGCGTGTAGTGCTCTTAGTTGGCCCTGCTATCTATGTGTCGCTCTTGCCATCTCTCTCTGTCCTTGCTTCAGGCTTACTGGCTCTTCCTCGTTGACGGCGGCGCAATGGTACTCCCCAGGGAGTCTCAGGTTGCACCCAATTGGGGCCTCTGCGGGTGATTGTCCAGTCACTGCATTCACTCAACACCTGAGTGTAAATAGGGAGGCAGGCAGGTCTCGTGTCTCTTCCCCACACAGAGGTGAAGCTGTGTTTTCAGGTCTTGGTTCCGACGATCCGAGGGTTTAGCTTACTGGCGGTACACTGAAGTGGTGTGGTGATAGACGCCCCATTTTTCACGTGCGTCACTCCATTTCTTCCGGTGAACTGAGACCCTTTGTTGGTGAGTAGCACCCGGGGGTTGCCCCATTTCGCGTAAAATTCTGTGCCAAGTGTGCACACAAGATTTTGGACACGTGTGCTGGGGATAGCGTATGCCTCCATCCACCTGGATAACATGTCCGTCACAACCATGATGAAACGTTTGCTGTTCGTTGAGCGGGGATATGTGCCCATGATGTCCAGGGCGACAGTTTTGAAGCGGCGCTCCGGCAGGCGTGGCTGTTGCTGTTGCTTTCCATCGGCCCTTCGTGACTTGTAATTGTTGCACGTTTCGCAGGCCCTTACATATCTCTGCACAGTTCGGGACACCCCTGGGCAGTAAAATGGGCGGTTGATGTTGCAGACTGTCTGGCATGCACCTGGGTATCCAGCATAATGCCCATCGTGGGAATTGCGGAGCACGTGCTTGTGTTCTCATCGGGGCACAAACAGTCACCAGATCCCGTCCCGCAATCGGGGCATGTCTCAACACGGCCGTCAATCACTGGCCGGTGGTTTACCATCCCTTCTGCGCACTCTTGGTGTTTGCTTTGGAATATGGTACATCCACGCTGCGTGGCCACAACTTGCTCGTATATGGTGTTGACGTTGGCCTGTTTCGGTGCCGTGACCAGCTGATACAGTTATGCGTCAGCCTGGCATGGCCCAGGTGGAATGAGGTCTTTCCAGTTGGTGTCATCGCACATCATGACGTCAGCCCACGGCACACACGACAACGCATCGGCCAGCTGGTTGTCATCTCCTGCTATGTTCCATTTCGTCGTCATACCCCTGTAAGGCCATTGACCATCTGGCAAGCTTGCTATGCGTTTCGCACGTGGATTGTAAGAATGCAAGACATCTGTTGTCTGTGCATGGAACAAGCTCTGTTACTTCAGGTATGCACGATACCATTTCATTGACATGCACTCTTGTTTGTTGATGTGGTATCTCCTGTCCGTGGGACAAAATTTGGCTCTCGAGAAGTCATCACGTGCTGTTCCCTCTTGTCGCCATACTCGTACAGCACTGCACCGATCCCCTCTCGGCTTGCATCCTTTTGGAGATGTAATGTGCACTGACAGTCATAGTGGGCTAGGGTCTCGCATTGTTAGAACACAGTCTTGATCTCTTTGAACGCTTGGTTGGCATTCGTTGTCCAGCTATACCGCTTCTGTGGCGACAAGAGAACTGTCAACGGCGTGGTTATAGTTGCAAATCCCTTAATGTACTGGCACAGCCAGTTAGTTAACACAAAAAACTTGCATTTCTGTTTGCGCATGGCCGGTGGCTGGCATTCCTCTACAAGACGCAGGTGTTCGGTGTTTGGTTGTTTGGTTCGATTCCCTTTTCGCTCACCACGTGGCACAGAAACTCTATGTTCACTTTTCCTATGTGGCATTTAGGTACCGCACAGGTCAGCCCATTGATGGCCAGCCGTTCTAGGACGAGCGACACGTGTATCATTTTCCCCCCACATTTTGGACCATATCAGTACTTCATCGAGATAGACTAAAGTGAAATCACCCACCTGTCCACTTAGCACCGGCACCATCATCATCTGGAAAGTTGTGGTTGCCCCGTCAGTCCTAACGGCATGGCACAGAATTGGTACTGGCTGCCGTCAAGCGCCGTGAATGCTGTTTTCTTCCGGTCGTCCTGCCGCACCGGAACTTGCCAGTAAACACTGTGCAAGTATAGTGAAGTAAACACTTTCGCGCGACCAATTGTTGTCAGAGCATTTTTCACGCTGATGTAAAATGGGGGACCAAATTTTCTGTGGCAAGGTTCATGCGTCGCAGATCTACGCAGAAGCCCAACGTACCGTCCTTATTGGGGGCTAGTGTCCTCTGGGAATTAAAGCGGCTATTGGCCGGCTTAATTGCTTTGTCAGCTAACATCTTATTTATCTGCTCTTTAATGATTTTAACGTGGTGTGGTAAATAAATTCTTGGATAGCGTGTAAATAAGTTTTTGTGTGATTAGGTCAATCCGGTGTTCTGTCACTGCAGTGCGCATGAAGAGATCGTTAGCCGCGAACACCTCCCTCCTCTCCTCTAATAGGCGCTGAAAAGCCTGTCTGTAGGCTGAGGGCACGTCGTTCGAAATATCCTCAAGCTTAACTGTGGGTGCACCAACACTTGATTTGGCTTCCAAACTGTATGCTGCTCTGTGCTTGACGGTGCCGAAGTGGAATGCATCTCGCTGCCGGCTCCACCACCGTGTTCTGCTCAGTGAGCTAAGACAGGCCCAGGATGGCGTCCTCTCTTAACTCCTGTGTAACCAAAGCTGTCGTGATGGTTTCAACGTCCCTTATGCGAACGACAATGGTGGCTGGGCCTACCGCGTGCCACTTCGCGCCTTCGGCAGCTAGATGAACAGGCTTGTCTATTGCTGAGATTGTTTTAGGATTTACAAATTCTGCCCGACCGAAACTATGTGAAGCTGATGTGTCTAGTAATGCATAGCAGCAAAGGTTGTTTATGCTTACAAGAATTTTAATTGAAGGATGATGATTTCTACTAATGCTGGAGAAGTGCATGTTGTGGTGCCTGGATGTTTACATTTGGTTCGGGGTGCGCGGTGACATCAGGTCCTGCGACCCTTTCTGTCTATTTCACAACTGGTTTCTGCCAGTGTTGCCACCCTGCCTTGTTCTGCCAGACGCATTGGGGCAATCTTTATGCCAGTGTAACTGACTGTCGGGGCAAAATTGACAAGGGAACAGGGGAGGCTGGCTGTAGTTCAGCAGGCGGCATGTTCTGCTGTCGGCATGCACATTATCCTTCGAATAATCACTCTTATACCTTTCACTCCTTTGGTACTGTTGCTCGTTGCTGGTTGCCTGCAGTCTTGGCAGTGTTGACAGCTTAGCTGTTGTGAGCCGGTGTGCACTTCCGCTCCTTCGCGGGGGTGCGGATGATAGCAGTACGCCCCTTTCAAACAACGTTGCAGCCTTGATAAATTACTCTGGCTCATAGTTCAGCAGTGGCCCTATTGAAGCATGAATTATGGGCACGCAGTTTAGACAATGGCGGTGAGCACTTGGCGCTCACTAAGGTGTGGATGGTACTTCCGTAGCAAATGAAATTTGCATGACACGAACGCGGCTAACAGCTTGTCACCCTGCGGCTCCAGCAATAGCCGGCTCTGTGCTTGGAGCGAAGTGAATGCTTCTCCAAAATGCGACACAAACAGTCTCCGATACTCATTCCATGGCATCCCATGCCGTGTCAGGCCCGACCACCACGTACTAGCGTGACCCATCAGTTGTCCAGGAATGCCTCAGGGTCTTCTCTTGAGTGTCCAGCAAAAGTTGGTAACGTTTGCATTTGACATGATGTTGACATGACCGGTCGGTTCTCCGCGACAGTCTCCTTCACACATGACGTCACTGGAGCAATCCGGGCGCTCGTGAACTTGGGTAGCATGGACACGTTCTGGATCACCATGACCGTTGTTTGCAGGATAGCACTGTGCACTGTGCACTGAGACGAGTGTCTCAACAAACTCTACCAGTTTTTTTCGTCTGCTATTTTCTACTTTGAGAACTGTTAAGACCGTATCCTGCATTTGCATCGCTTGAGGGGGAATTTGTGTACTTGGATTTTCCAACCTTGTTGTTGCATGCATGGCTGAGACATGGCAGAGTTTCCTGTCGAAGAACAATTGTGAAACCAGCTGGGCGACACCGTTTCCCCTTCGTCTTGGCTAAAAGTCCTCGTGCAGCGAAATGACGCAGGGCGTATTTGCTGCTGTACTCTTCGCCTTCGCCAAATTGTTTGCTGGTGATGACGTCGGTGCGTCTGGCGTTCATTGGCCTGGCTTAATCAGCTGAACCTCGTGCCGAAGCTTGCCGAAGATTGTCGAAGCCAGGGGCTATTTTGAACGCCCGCCTGTTTACTGATTTGGCGAGCCCTTTTGACGTTAGCTGACGAGAGCGACGCTCTCCCGTCTGCCAACTGCATTGGTGTTTCCTGGTGTCACCGCATGTCAGCCTTGGCGCTGCAATTTCGACGACCTTCTCCAAGAACTTTCGAGATATTTCTACTTTGGTCAACAAAACCAGGGGAGGTGGCAAGGGCTGGTATATATACTGGTGCCAGATGCGGGGGAAGACATATATGGTCGGCCTGTAGGAGAGCCCAGTGATGGCTGAGCGTTAGGATGACAAGGATTGCTTTAGTTATGTAATTATTTCTATTTTATGACTGTTACTATGACCAAGGAAGGTTCCATGTGGTATGGGATTGATGACTGCTGACGATTGCGGTTACTCCAAATTTATGAGAGAGAGAGAGTTGTCTCATTTTCACAGGGCCGTGAACTTGGTTGCTTGCCTCAGCTTATGTGTCTTTAACTTTCTGGGGAATGTTTGCAGTGTTATTTCAGATTGTATTATACCCATGTTGTGTGTGTCTTCTCGTTTTGGGCTAATAACAGTATCTTTTTCTAGTTGTTTTTGTATAGATGATCCTGTTATTTATTAGTAAACTTGAATTGTATATATATGTGGAATATATGTAACCTTTTGGAGAAGTTAATTTTTATTCTCTATTTACTTGTTGAACTTGGGATTATTTTTTCATATGGTACTAGGAATACATTTATATATTTTTTATATGTTTTACTTTTGCCTTGTTGACAGCTGTGTACCTGATTATTGTTTTAGTCACGTGTAATGTTTAAATATTGTAATTCAAATAAGAGCATAGATTATATATAAAAAGAAAAGATTTGAGAATAGCGCCCACCTTAATAAATTGAAAAAAAAAAATTAATTATTTAATACTTCATTTATTCAGGGTGTCCGCGCCTAACGTTTAAAACTCTGTAGTGACTTAGAGGACATTCAGACAAGTATTTTTTATATAGGACACTTAGGGGTAATCGGACGGGAAATGCCTTAAATTTGGTGACGAAGATTTAATATGATGTCACACCTGCGTCACGTCGTAGTCGTCAGTTAGCAGCTCAAAATATGGCGCAGGTACAATTGCAACGGTTCCCCAAATCTTCATGATGTCAGCATGGCTCAGTGCATGTTTTGAAGTCAGCCTTCCGGGTTCGAATCTTGGTCCCATCCATTGTTCTTATTCCCATTTTGTTCTCGTTCTTTAGAAGACAGTGTGGCAGCTTTAACTCACACGAACAAGGAAAGAGATGTGGCAGTCGAATGCAGTCCTGTGTGGGCGTGTGTGTGTTTGCGTCTTTGTTTGGTGTTGTCAGTAGTGCAATTAGTATTGCAACTGTGAATCGACTGTACAGAGAAAACTTTGTTGGTCATAGTGCTACCACAAAAATGAATAGGTTTACTTTTAATGAACAGGCAGATATGCATTTGTGTTTTGGTGCTGCAAATTCAAATGCGCTCGCAGCTCGGCGTCTGTATTCAGAAATATTTCCGCAGCGTGTTTTACCGAGCCATGTCTATTTTTCGACTGTCGATCATCGACTACGTGAAACTGGCTCTGTGCAAGTAAACACGTAACGATGTTTTGTATCCAAACGTGCCGTTATGTCGGACAAAAAACCTAATTTACATAACATTTCCTTAGGCTCATCGAGAATGTGGGGCTCGCCAACCTCTCCCCAACGTGGTGCAGGAGGCTGTTCCAGCAGGTCGATAACGACCCTTGCACCAGCACCCGTCGCATCGCTCGACAATTAGGTATTTCGAAAACGGCTGTCTGGTCGGTATTGAAGGGCAATGGATACAAAGTGTATCACAAAACCACAGTTCAGAAGCTTAACCCAAGGGACTACCCCCTTCGGGTCCACTTCTGCGAGTGATTTCGCGAAGAATCTTTTCAAAATCCTGAGTTTCCCTCACTGGTATTGTTTACTGACGAATCCAACTTCAATGAAAATGGCATTTTCAATTCCAAAAATAATATCCATTGGGCTGTGAACAATCCGCATAGTGTGTACGAACATTGCCGACAAGAAAAGTTTAAAGTTAATGTCTGGGCAGGTATTTTAGGAGATCATTTAATAGGTATCTACATTTTACCAAAGAGACTAACGGGTCCTAACTACCTCGTGTTATTAAGAGACGTCATACTGGAGCTGCTTGAAGATGTTCCTCTCGAGGTGCGAGCAACCATGTGGCTACAACACGAAGGGGCGCCGGCACACAGTGCAATACTGGTACGAAACCACCTGAATCTTATGTACCCTGGACGGTGGATCGGGCGTTTCGGTCCAATTCCCTGGCCTGCGTGGTCACCTGATATCAATCCCTTGGATTTTTTCTTCTGGGGCGCTATGAAGGAATTAGTGTACAAAACCCCCGTAGAAGACGAAGAAGATCTTGTTGCCCACATTGCCGCCACAGCATTGGAAATCCAACAACTGCAAGGCATTTTTGCCCACGTACGTCAGTCAATGGTTCAGCATTGCAATGCCTTCATTGCTGCTAACGGTGCTACCTTTGAGCAATTGTAAATAATCGTGAGACAGACATTTACTTTTCAGTTTGGGAACATCATTATTTATGTTATGGTAGTTGAAACTGAGTTGTTCAGACGTGGCCTAATGTTGGCTGTGGAAGTGTTATTGTTTAATAATTGATATAAAAACGTTACCGATGTTTACATTTCATCTTCTTTTTTACAACAGCCTTTAACATTTCTGTACAATTCATGAAAGAAGTAAACAAACGTTACACGAACCAAAACCTTATTTTGATATGAAATGCAAAAGCGTCGTTTCTTTGCACAACTAAAACAATGAGACCACAATGCAGGGCTTTGCAAACATAACATACATAAAATCACATTCCATCACAATAAGACATGAAATTTTGAAGGGACCACGACTCGAACTCCGGAAGGCTGACTTCAAAACATGCACTGAGCCATAATGACATAATGGAGGGGAACAACTGCGATTGTACGTGCGCCATATTTTGTGCTGCTAAATGACGACTTGGGTGCGATGTGGGTGTGACATCATATTAAATTTTCGTCTCCAAATTTAAGGCAATTCCCGTCCGATTACCCTCAAGTGTCCTGTATAAAAAATACTTGTCTGAATGTCCTTTACGTCACTACAGAGAGTTTTAAACATTAAGCGCGGACATCCTGTATATGTAGTTCTTTTTGCACTCATATCACTATCGTGGCATCTGTTAATAATTGTTTTCTCCAATTTCTTTTAGTATTGTAAACCCTAGAACTCAGGGTTACAATGTGTTTGTCATTAGTTTTAGACAAATCACCAGTGACTCAAAACTGACGCTGTCACTCGCCGTCTGTATTATGTCGTGGCGTGTAGCACCTGATGCTGCAAACATTTTCACACATTCTCAAGCAGCTCTAGTTAATTTTGCAAGTACTAACAATTCATTAGCGGGCCCTGTTTAGGAAATGGTAGTCTAAAACGGTTCGAGTGAGGCTGATAGTCCATCATCGCAGCTTACAGGAACATAGGGCCTATTCTGTAAAACTTCAGTCTCTTATGTAGTCAGAGGGTAACTATCTTTACGTCGAGATTTGGTATTTTATAACTAAAAATGGCGCCGTGACTGTCTTGCAAAAGTCTCGTGGCTATATTTATATAAAGATTGTGTTCTCTCCTCTTGTTACGAGAGAAAGTTAATGAAAATGGAGGATATATTTTATTTATGTTCTACAACCATCCTCGCTGGAATTCGGATACGTTAGCCCATATGTGGGAGGTGGCAGAATGGGCGTCCACAGCACACATCATAGTATATATTATCCTTATATTCACACTCTATTATCACATGGTATTATTTTATAAGGTAGTTCCCATTTATGTAATCGACTATTTATTTGTAAATAAATACCACAAGACTCATTTATGGTGTTTGTAGCAGTACTAATTGTAAGCCACTGTTTATCAAGCTGAAAATATTGGCTTTACCTTCTCTCCCTGATAGCAAAATAAGCTTGAAGCAAGCTTGAATCAAGCTTGCCATGACAAGTCTGCAAACTTACAACAAGCTTGTCTTTGTTAAGCTCATGCTTGAATCAAGCTAACTAGTCTCTACACAACAAGCCTGCAGTAAGCTTGCCAGGAAAGCTTGATTCAAGGTTGCTGCAAGTTTGTAGCAAGATTGTGACGCGTTGCCGTGCGCTGTTGGTGAGTGGTGTTGCCATGGGCGCCAGCTTCCCCGGAAGTTACCGGGCGGAGAGCATGAGAGGGGGTCGTTCGGCCGTCATCCGTAGGGGCACAGTAACGTAGACATACATGTCAAGACACAGGGGTATTCACTTGGTGTGTGTGTGCATGAAATCCTAACCTTGTCAGAGCCAGGTTAGACGCTCAACACAGATCCCTCTTGAAGGCCTAGGGAGGTAAACACTGTCACAAGAATGTGGTCGAGACACAGATTCAATTTCACTAATTATTTACTTACGTAACACGATTTAAGTTGCACGTGTGCGCCGCAGATTGCCCCGTACACATTGAGGTTCCCTGGCGGACACACACGGGATACACTTGACCAGGTTAACTTTACCTTAATCACTACACACAGTTATAAAAATGGAAAATATTACGTTACATGTTAAATTTACGTTGGGATCTAGGGCTGCACGGCTCTGAGGTGAATAGTAAACGGTTCCGGTATTAATTGAGTCTATTGCAGCTAACAATCAGTAAGACAACCTTGAAGACCTCAGAGCACGCGACACGCGTGCGCCCCGACCGAGCTCAATACCGAGACTGAATTGCAA
>PNEQ01045340.1:0-13906 GCA_003012365.1 Medauroidea extradentata
TGCAGCACTCCAACACAACACCACAAGTGTTGTTCGTCCATCCTGCAGCTCGCTGGCGTCACACAGCCTCGACACCGACCACTGCCGTCGTGCTGCCATCCTCGAGACGCCATACCTCGTCAGCTCAGTCGTGCCGACACACAACACCTTAGTGTTGTCTGTCCCTTCTGCAGGGCGCTGATGTTACTCAGACTCGACAGCGACTACCGCCACCGTGTTGGCATCCTCAAGATGCCACACCTCGTCAGCTCCGTCGATGTTACACCAGCCTCGACGCCCCGGTGGCAACGCCGCCCCTAAGGGCGGTGCCTCACACCACTCTCGGTCTCACTTCATCTTCACGACTCACTACTAAGACTCCACAAGATTCTCACCTCCTGACTCCGCACAAGACTCTGCAATACTAGACTAGCTCTTCCCAACTCTCTTCCAGACTGCAACTCTAGACTCACTCATGTTGCGCAGTTCCGATGCTTTTATACGGCCCCTTCAATGACGTCAATGGCTGATGAAATACGGTGATCTGAAGTCTAAAAATAGACATTACCTCGGTCGTACTTGTTGATAGTCACGTATTCGCACTGGCGTTATCGGGGAAACCCAGTGACGTATCTCGGGAGATGCGACATAACTGCGAAACCCATGACATCACTGGTTGACTCACAGGGCTGACCACCCAGCATGATGTAATGTGCCTGCTGCCCACCTAACACGCAACAATATTGTTAAAAATTCACTGTTCGAAATTTGGGAAAATGCTATTCATTTTTCGAGTTCAAATAATACACATTTATTATTCTAAAAATAATAGAAATTTGGAATATTTGCACACCCCTGTTTGTAACATTACAGACGATTTAAAGAAACAGTAGTATTTATACTCATTTAAGCATTTCAGTAATAAATAGTTAACATTTCATAGGTAGCTTTTGACAAAATACAACGTGAAATAGTTACATTAATTAGTTAATAATTGACAATGAAATTTGCGACCTTATGTTCACAAAAAACAAACAAATAAAACATTTAGGTTAAGTTAATCCTTTAAATTAATTGACTTGCAGGTTGTCCAGTGACAAGGAAATTCAGGAAAAGCAGGAAATGTATGAAATTTTCCGTATGGCAGAAAATGTGCAGGAAATGTACGGGAATTGTGCATGATTATTAAAATTGTTGGGAATTATCAGTCAAAGTTTTACCCATTGTGAGCGTAGTGTGTTGTCCTGTTATCTCAAGGTTATCTCAAGCTTATCTGAGGTGGTGGAACTGCTTAGGATACTATTGCCTCTTTAATCGGCTACGTCGGGACTAAACAAGATTCTGCGCATGCACCAACGCTTAGTGGCTGCAGGTGCGTGGAGTTACAGTTTCAAATATTCAGCACTTTCGAAAGTTTATGATGGTCAGCCAAAATTCTACTTTAAGTTGTTCGGAACGTAACTCTTGTGTAATGTACCCATTTTATATGTCCACCAGACAACCTCTTGAGCAGGGTAAGCGGAAAATAGCAGAAAATTCAAACAGTAGACAACCAAAACCACAACAGGTGTTTCTGAAAGTGCAACTGCTGAAGTAGGGTAGATCACGTGACTATCTTTTCTAGATTATCTAGAACACCTGTATTGCTTTTCAGGGTAAGTGGGAAGTTGATTGAGATTAGAAATAAATTTCGAACACCTTAAACTTGAAATTTTGGGTGACCTATCCTATAGTCGTGAATTTTCATAAGCACCGTAGAGGTGCCTTAGAGGTGCTTACTAAAATTCACGAGGGTAGGGTAGGTCAGCCAAAATTTCAAGTTTTAACTTCCCCCCAGGTAAGTTTACGTGTGTTCCAAATTTTACTGACTGCCTTTCGGTCAACTGCTAAAAACTTATACAGTGAACTCAATAACTCGGACTAAATTGGGGGAGAGACTGTCCGAGTTACGATTTGTCCGGGTTACCGAGGTAATGCCCTAAGCAGTAACTAATACCGTCGGTTGTTTTGTTATAGTATGTCATAGCTGCAAAGTACAGTAGACCCTCGATCAAATGACACCGCATGGTGCCAGATAAATATGTTGTCAGATCGCCGATGTCATTGGTTCCGTGTTAATTAATTTTGACCCCTCCCCCCCCCCCCCATTTTTAAAAAAAAAAATTTTAAGTGTTTTTTTTTTTAAGTTAATGTAGAATTAGTGACTTAAAATAAACAGGTTTTTATTTCAATCATATTTTAGTACAATGCAAAGGTGTCTTCCAAATAAAATGGTACCTCAAAATCACAAAATTACACTCCCTTGTATCCAAAAACATAAAAAAATACAAGCGCCGCAAAGTTTAGCGCCGTGAATAATGTTCATACTTGATCATGTGCAGTGTAAACATTAACAAAAAAGGAATTTATTTATGGTGAACAAATTTTACACTATTTAAGTCAGAAAAGATATCCTATAAAAACTGAAAGCAACTTCACGTCGCAGGAAAGAAAGATTGTATACTGTGCGTGACGCAACTCTTCACGCCGCTACTCCTAGCGCCGTTAGTCTACAAATTGATGCCGCACACGTAAATACAACCCTTCTTTTTCGTTGTAAAATATAAATAAATAGAAGAAATATAAACATCCCATCGGCACAAGATAAAACTTGAGTACAGTCAGTTTTATATGTCACAAGCAGTAATAAAATGGAAACCTTATCAGCCCACATGTTGCATATGGAACTAATTGTGTTTGCATCATAGACAGTTTTTACGCTGCAGCAACCTGCACAGCCACATGCCTAACATGCAGAGATCAATAACACAGCTGAAATTGTCAAGGTCAAGTACTGTTCGAAGCTAAGGATTAGGCAACGCTCAGGAATATGACTGGGGGTGGCGATAAGCAGAGAGCTGTGTGTCCCTAACCACCATCCTGCTGCTCTGCCTTGCCTTCTCAGCTCCCGACAGTAAGGTAGGTAGGTATTGTCCGAGCTCAATTATAATGTGCACAGCCTGATGTGAAGCTAGAGAAAAATAAAGATGAAATAACACTGAATTCTTTTCTTTATTGCTTTTTTAACGGACTTAGTGTCATGCTTGTCTTATTTTTTTTGCCCGGCTGTAATGACGAAGAAAAAGTCTTCCCCCCAACCACCTGGGCATAAGACTGACGGCAATAAAGACGACGATGGCAATAAAGACGATGGCTGGGAGAGAGTTGGAGAGGGAAAAAGATAAACAAAAGCTCTGCTTTGCAGCCAGACAGGATGTTCAAGTTGCACGTAACTATCAAACAGTGGATGGGGGTGTTGTGGCTGCAGCTGCGATGAGTTACAACGAACGTACACTAGACAAGGCATGGAAGTTGATGCGCACGCACCACACAAGTACAAACTGGTTTTTTTGCTGTGGGTAGGGGGGAGTATTGGCTAGCGTGGACAGTCAGGAGAGGGAGTTATCTATTTTTAGCTGTGTGTTTCTTACAGCACAGCACTCGCATCGAAGAATGTAAGAGAGGAGTGTAGGGAGGAGGGAGCGACGAGAAGTGAAGGGGAGGAGGAGATACGGCAGCCTTAGCCATCACGATTCACGTCTGTCGTATGCCGGTGTTGCGCAGGTGGTCTAACTCACTCCTTACTGTATTCCAACTAAAGTTTCTCACATTTTTTTCACATCTTTTCTTGTTTCACAGCTGCATGTCACCAATTTATAATAACTGCAGTATGTTATTGTTTAATGCAGGCAAAATTATTTTTAAATTACGTTTTACTGCGACTTATTGCACTTTGCTTAGCTTTGACCAACTTTTAAAATATTTATATTTTTGCAGGGTTCCTGGAAATTATGTCGTTTGGCAGCCAATGTTATATCGGGGGTCTCTAATCTAATCCTGGGCCGATTATAGTTCAGGCTGTGTGTTGCCTTCCTGCCTCACGTGGCCGAGTGGAGCGTGTGAGGACGAGAGCGGACATGATGGTGCTGATAGTTGCTAGGCAACGGGTTATCTTTCTGCCCCCTTCTCACGCTCAGACAGTCTGCCGGGCCTGCGTGACCTTGCCAAGTTGTTTATGTTTCCGCTGCCACCCTCTCACCTTTTCGTTTTGCGCTCGGCAAAATCAAGCTTGCCTGGCTCTCACAAAATGACTAACGTTCACAAATAACAAAACATCACACAAGACCCTTTAAAAATAACCACAATATGATTTTCAGTCAATAACCATGAAATTATTCAGCTGCAGGCCGCCAACGTCTAGACAGTTGACAAATTACACGCCAGTTGCGTAGGTTGACGTAGCACACACTATCGTAAACAACTCCAAAGAGACATACCAGAAAAATTATTTAACAGCCATCTTAAGAAAAAAATAAACAACGAATTAAAGCACAGAAAAGCACATTTTAACTTCTCAAAACTTAAAAGAAAAGTGATTGAATCTATGAGTTTGAATTACTGTTTGAATGTAGGCCTATACAGAACACTAGATGTTTTAATCACTGTCAGAATTGGCAGCACACACACTCTCTTTACTAAATGAACATGATGGGGACTCCACACTGTGTTGCTCTGTTCTGGAAATTGACAGGGTTTTTCCTGGAAGAAACTGTCAATTTTCAGTTGTGTAGTCCTATGGTGCTGTTTTTTGATCACAAACTCTCATGCTGACCGGAAGTGGTGGTAGTAAGGGTGTAATTCAGAGTCAGCTGTCGAATCTATTATGCAAATTAGGATATCTAGCGCATCTCTGGCACTTGCCAATTTTGATTTCGAAAGTGGTTCTAGTTCCTCTTCATCTGTACTATACTCTGCATTAGTAGGAGACACAACCTCTTGAACAATTTCTTCGTCTGATAATTTCTGACAACTAATGTCCACCTCGTCTGCATCCAACCACTCGTGAATATCTGCTTCTGTGGGACCAGTTTCACCACATGCCAACAATGTTTCTTGGTAATCACTGGCCTCGAACCCCCTGAAGTCTTGCTCTGCATCTTTATCAAAGAGAAGCTTATTCCATCCATTCACAAGCGTAGACATTTTCATTTCCTCCCAGGCCGAGGTCCAATTGAAAATGGCTGACTTGATGATGTAGGCTCGAATTCTCTGCAGTGTTCTATAGCCACGTGTATCTTTTATTTCATCTTGTGGTTCTTACAATACAACCATAACCTCATTAAGAAATTTCTTTTTTCGTAACCTTTTACGTGCCAAGATTATTCCCTGATCCATAGGTTGAATCACAGAGGTCGTATTAGGAGGTAGCGCCAAGCACTTAATTCTGCTGTCATTAGTACACAACTTGTCAATTTGGGATTGGGAGGGGGCATTGTCAACGATTAACAGTGCCTTGACTTCGTCAGGTGAAATCTTCAAAATGTCCTTCTGAAATCGCCTCACTTCAGGCACGAAGTGATTTTGAAACCAATTGCTCATGATTTCTTGAATAAACCATGCATTTCTGGAGTTGTTGTAGTGAACTGGCATATTATGCACAGTATCCTTAAGGACACTGGGCTTGCAAGATTTTCCTACAATAACTGATTTGAGGTGGTGACTACCATCAGCATGTGCACAGAGTAAGGCAGAAAATCTCTCCTTACTAAGTTTTGGTCCAGGTGCAGTACCCTCGTGCTTGTAGGCTTGTGTGTTTTCTGGTAGTGATATCCAAAACAATCCCGTTTCATTTGTATTGTATAGTTGTGCCCTTTCTTCCTCTATTAGGTCGTTAAGCCGGATCCTAAAAGGCTCAACACTTATGGTTTCAGCACTTAATGCTTTGCCATACAGTCTTTTGTTGATTATCCCGTGCCTGTTGCGAAAATGCCACAACCAACCATCACTTGCGCGGAACTCTATGTTGAGGTGTACAGCTAGTCTTTCTGTCGCTGCTTGCAACTCTGTAGAGCAGAGAAGTAGTTCTGTAACTCGGGAGCACAAAGTGGGTGTGTGCCTTGAGAGCACAAAAGTAGTTCTTTGACTCAGGAGCACAAACATTGTTCTTTCTTTCAGGATCACCAAAGTGGTTCTTCAAAACTTTGAACTTCTAGCATTGAAGGGTTATGTTTTTTGTTTTAAATTTTAGTTTTATGTAAGTTAAGTTCAAGCAAGTATTGTAATTTTTTATTTAGCAATATTTTAAATAATTAACGCTTAGTTTTGGTGGTCTCGGTTTTGGAAGGGGATGGTATAGAAACACAGTTGCGAGATGTAATAATGTAGAATAATATAGATTTCAGTTAGGGTGTAATCAGTCGTATTATGGCTTGTTGGCCTTGGATGGGGGTAGCTTTGTTGTGTGTTATAGTTTTTTCCGGTTATTTTTCGCGTTGTTTCTTATTTTCTGCACCATATTTTTCTATTAGGGTCCAGGGGGGGGTCAGTGATATTGTGGTCATATAACATCAGGCAGCCACTAGGCGTGTGGCCTGCGGTGGCGTGTGTGATCCCTTCTAGAGAGTTTTGCCTCTGCCATCGGCATAGCATTTGGGAATGCAAGTTCATTTTCTGGTTGGAAAAACCCTGAGTCAATTCCTGAAACAGTGTAAATTTTGTTATGATAAGCTACAGTGAAGCAGAGGAAGATCGGAGTGATTGCAGTGGGTCAGAATACCTCGGTATCTTCTCGGAACCCTAATTACATGATGGTGCAGGATAGCAGAAGTGAATATTTGGTACCTTAATATTTGATTCAACTTCGAATTTTCGAAGCTTCACACACCCCTAGTAATGTGGAACAGTGGTTATTTTAGTAAATTACAATCATATAAGGTGAAATTAATATTCATAGGCTATTATTTCAATGGATGAACCATGTTGTGTGTTTAATGAACAACAATGAAAAGACAAAAGATTGTAGCGCAGCAGTTTTGGATTGAATAGCACGTGAGTGGCAATGTTTGAAAGCCAGAACATGGTATTTTTTGCAACATTTGTAACCATAATTTTTTAGTTAAACATAGTGACAATTGCTGGCGACTCCTCGCTTCCAAGAAACACATTGAACTCGGGAAGGTTAAGGCTGAAACGAAATTATTAACTTAGTTTGTATCAAGGCAGAGGATTTGCATAGCATTTTGAATGCTGAAATTTTGTTTTACTACTTTTATAGTAGAACATATTTTACTGCTATCTTCACCAGACCACGCCGAACATTGACATCCAGATTTGGAGCATGCTACTGTTGATCATTTGACGTTGCAAGGTAGGGGTAAGGAGAAAATGTAAATGAATTTGTAGGACCATTGCTGAAGTGAGACAAGTGGGTAAATAAGTCCAAAGATGTGTTTACAGATCTTCCGTAAATGTGTATACAACTTCCAAAAAATGTGTGTGGCTGCATAGCTTTCAGAAATGTGAGGTATGCTAAACACTTTTTTTATAATTCATCCGTAAATATACTTTAAAATAGTTCAGGTAAATTAAAATAGTCTGCGTGTGTTTACAAAGTACTGTAAAATGTTCTGATTAATTTGTATTCTCATAGTGTATGCATGTGTGCTGTGTGTGCATTCAAAACAATTTTGTTTAAGTGTGATTTTTAGAGAATAGAGAAAGGCTTTGTAAACCCTCCCTTCTTCCTTCAAGGTCACATACATGTGTTTAATTTTTATAGTAAATATCAGAAAACAATGTCAATATATCGACTGATGGTATATTCAATATTCAGATACAAAGACTGTGTAAATAGCACAATTCTGCACCTGGAAATTCAAATTTTCCTGTGTTTCCTTGAAATCACTTACACAGGAAACCGACAAAATGAAAAAAATAAATAAATAAAATAAATGAATAAATAAATAAAAAAAAATAATCAGCCTTTATTAGTAGAAATAGCAATACTTTCAGTCAACAGAGGATTGAATTAAAAAATATGTGGATCCCATTGATTAAGAGAGAAACAACTTTACAGCACAAAATAAAAACACACACTCAACCGATCACAACCAATCAGTGTCAATCTATGCTGCGCGACCAATCAGGAGACAGCTCGTCTCCCATTGGCTGAGCAGGATAAGTGGGCTTACCCTATATAAACCCATGGTTTTTCCAGTCTCCTCATCAGTCACACTCGTGTTCCTGAACCCTGTGTGTCTACCTGATGACGGGAACAGATTCCAGTTCCCGAAACATCGTAACATTGTCTGTCTGGAAAACTACTGTGTTTTGTTTCGTCTCTTCATTGTGTCGTTTGTCTTGTAAATGTCTTTTATCTGTTGCGTTTTGTCTCGTCTATTTGTTGTGTCTTTTTGTTATTTTTCTGTTTGTGTCTGATATCTACTGTGTTTTTTATTTTGTCTCATCGTTGTGTCACATGTTACTTGGTTTTTATTTTATTTATTATTTTCATTTATTATCTGTTTGTTCCTTGTTTTTATTTGACCCGATTCCATTTTGGAATTTCATGTTGTGTATGTATCTTGCTGACTAAAGCATACTCTGCTTATTTTATGTTTTTTTTTATTTGTTTAGTATTCTTTGACAGTCATTCAATTTGCAATGGAGTATGTCCAAAAAACTGAATCTAGTCATGCTGTTTGATGTTGTTGTTCAACTTTTTTTTCAAAGATCTCACATTCCCCCTGACCTTACATTCTGGTGTCGATTCATTCTTTTTCTCATATCATTCCCCAACACCACTCAAAACCTTTTTGTTATGTGTTGACCAATATCTCTTCACTCATTCGGTAAAAGTATTACGTAACGCAATGCCTGGGTTAGCAGAACATTTCTCTCTGTCTTTCGGTGGGCCATATAGTAAATAACTTATGGTGTTCATTCATCCTTTTATGGTTTTAGTTAGGATGCTTCTAGAAAAATAAATTAACTACACTCCAGAAATATCTCATTCCTTCATTTAATTTTAAAGCATGGAAAATTTTTGTGCATGTGGGGTGTGCAGAGCTGCCAAGTATTACGGATTTTCCGTAATTATTACGGAGTTAACCATCGTATTACGGGATTACGGATGATCTCTAGTTTATTACGGAAACTGGACTTTGTTGCATCGTAACTATAAAAAATTGTTTTTTTGTGTGATTGCTACGTGCATGCATTAGTAAACATCGTGTGTGCGCGCATGCGCATAATTCTCGGTAGCATGTATTTGTTTTAACATAATTATGGTATGGACCTTTGTCTTTTTTACGATAAAACTAGTACATTTACTTTAACTACGGTATTAGTTCGTAGTCTATACGTGGCACGATAATTTTAGTACGTTAGTTTGGCTAGCTTGTATTTTTTTTCGTTTGCAAGCAGTTTCATTTATCTATACGTTTTTGTCTTGCGAATGAAGATGAATGCGTTGGCGTGAATATTTTGGTTAAAGGAAATTGTATGTTATTTCGTGACGTTTGTAAAGATCAAACGTGTGGTGAAAAGAAGCAGAGCGTAATAAATAAAACCACCGACTTATTCAGCATTTTCGACCCTGCATTCAGAAAGATTGACCATGTGTAACTTCTTCGAATGTAGCCGACCGCCGCTCGTTTTGTAATGAATATGCGTCTGATTTTTCAATCGTACGTGGTGGATTTTTGTAACACATGAAGAAACGAGTGTAACAAATGCTGTGTGGTTATAGTTAGTTACAAAGTAATTCAAATAGTTTGGTTACAAATCAGTGTGAAATACGCATGCACCCAGAAGGCCTAAGTGAACCGAACTATTTGTTTGAATGCATTCACAATCTTGCTAACCAATGGTAAGTCACTTCTACTACAGGTTAACAAGCTTAATGTTACTAGTTTGGCAAGGGACAATTTCTGCTACTAATTGCATTGATATCACTAATGGGCCTATAAATATGAATTTTCCCTTGCAAACTCGTCCATAGTATATTCATTTATACATGCAGTGGAATTTACCTTAAGCCTACTACCCCTAGTAATTGAGAATCCTTGTCATATGACCTAATAAACCTGATCTGACTTTCACAGGCTACTTTACAACTGCCTAAAATTATGTAGGTTTTTAGTTTAACATAGTTTACCGTCAGCAATAGATTATTCTGAAATTAGTGTAGAATCATGCTACCAGATTCTGAAAATATTGCTGCAAATTTTTTTTTGCAGTAATGCAGTATGTGTAAATATATATTGTTTCAGTGGTTTTTCTTATGCACATAATAAGCACATAGATATTTGGTTATTTAACTCATATTATTGTGTTGGTTAAATTTTGTGTGTTTCTTAGGTTTTGGAAACAATTTTATCGCGCCTGATTTACGCGTTTTATTTTCATTTAACTGCCATTACTGATAAGTGTGATTGGAGGTTGGCAGCACTGGGTGTGTAGTCTATCGGCGAGGGCGCAGGGGTAGTCCAGCAGGCCCCTTAACCTTGGGGACTAACTTGCCTCCGGAGCGACATACATCATCTCCTTCATCGAATTCTCCCCACTTCGCAGTGGCTCAGTGAGGGAAACTAGTGCTGCACTGGAGGCTGAGTGTCTGTAGAAGGTAAAACAGAAGTAGGACAGGACGACGATTCAACAGTAGGGGTGTTGATCTCCGGATGGGAGAGCACGAAGGTACAGAGGTAGGGAGTTGCATCGGAGGTTGGGCAATGAGTGAGGATGGGGTTTGAGATGGGAACCATGGTAGAGGAGGGGGTGAGGAGGAATGAGGACCCGCGGGGTGACTACTGTATGGCCAGACGTAAGGTGTTACAATGGCGTGGCCATTTAGTTGTGTAGGTGATAATATGCAAGATGATGCAGCAAGAATCCTGCAAATGAACTGCATGACAGATATTTTATAATTGTTAATTTTTGGCTTTAAAAATAATAAGCACAGAAGTAGCAGAAATGAGGGATCATGGCCTTAAATGTGTGTATAGGAATTCTAATTGTCTTTATTTTTCAGTTTCAGCTGTGCAGATTAGTTGATGTTACCATGTTGCTGTTGTTTCTTCCTAAGATCGTAAGGTTTCATTTGGAATGGCAGGTTACTTTGAAGTCTTCCTTAATTGCGTTTATGGTATGTAATAAGAAATGAAATAAATTTAACACAATATTTTGTCCTTTCCCTTGTAGCCTACCTATATTGTGATTTTTGGGTGTTTTACCTTCCATACAAATTAATGTTAACAAAAAATATTGTGTACTAACAAAATTTTTGTCCTGAAATCGGTCACTGGACTCAACAAATCGCATGGCCGCGAGACACCAATGCACTCGTGGACTAAAGGAAGCGTGTATCTGATTTACTATACTATACTACCGTATATACTCGTGTATAGTGCACCCTCGTGTATAGTGTGCACCACAATTTTTGCAACAAGTTCCAGGGAAAAAAATTTAATTGCCTTGCTAGCACATGCAAAGAATCATGGGAGTGAGAGACAGTGTAACAGCGTGGGGGAGGCTACGATGGAAGGCCAGGGGGGAGGAAGGAAACATGTCTAACAAAGTAAAGAGAGAGGAAAGATAACATTCACACTGGCTAGAGAGAGACGGAAGAGGGGGGAGAGGATGACGGCGAGCCAGGGCTGGGGGCGTGGCTTGCCACTTCCTTGTCCGCAGCGATGTATAGACTGCCAAGGTCGCTTGCTGCATGCCTGCAGCCAGCTCACTCACGCGCATGTGTGTGCAAGCGTCTGCCCAACACTCCCCCTCCTCTCTCTTGCTGTGCTGTATCAGGGTTGCTGCAGGTCTGGAAAACGGAAAACCTGGAAAAGTCAGGGAAATTGCTTCTGGTGACTGGAAATTCAAAATTGTAGAACAAACTTTAGGCTTAGCACTAGAAGATTGCTGTCTTTTGCGGTTGTTGTCTAGCTGACTAGTTTGACTTCTGGGCTGCAGGCTTAATAATTGAATTTTTAACAATTGCACAACTATTTACTGTATGAAAATATTATCTTAGTATTTTTTTTAAATAGTTCCTATTAATTATAACTTATTACAGTTCTCTGGATTGTGGTAACCAAGTGTGTTGAAAACAAGTAACTATCCGTAGTAAATGCATAAGCATTTTTGGAAAACAGTCATGGAAATTTATTTTGTTTGAACATTTTAAGTTAAATTATTGTGATTTTTAATTCCATGAAAATGATTGGGAATTCATAATTTCTGTCTGGGAAACCTGTAAAAGTCAGGGAAATTTGATCTGGAAATTCTGTAGCAACCCTGTGTATGCTGCTTTCAGAATGCTCTCCCTTGCCCCCGAAATAACGTTGCCGTGACAGCAGAGCAAGCTTTCCTTTTTTATTTACTGTCAGCCAGTGCTGAGGAGAAAGCAAGGCAGAGGGATGTGGCGGGGGTGGCTACAAGCAGAGGGCTATGCGGCCCTAACTACCACCATGCCTTGTCTTCCCTTTCCCGGGGACAAAAAAGAAGGAACAGTGTCGCCCTTTTTCTTCCTTCTTTTCCCTATAGGATAGCTGATAGTTAATCACGAGACGTCAAATTAACTTCTCATATTGCTTCCGCCCTATGCCCACCACCCACGAACTTTCGTTTCTGCCATGTCAAACAAAAATAATTAGGGTTTCAACAGTGACAGTTACAACTTAGTTAGAGGAAGGGGGGGGGGGGAGAATAGGAAGAAGAGTTATGATGGAGGAACCTGGCCGTGAGAACATTCTCTTCTGCCTCCCAGTGTTGACACCCACCAGTTTACAGCTACAACTCTGCCTTCTCCTCCCTTCTTGAAGCAGCCTTTTTTTTCTACGTATTTTTTTCTTTTTTTCCATGTATAGTGCACACCCCTGAATTTTATCAGTTGTTTTGGAATAAAAATGCTTACTATACATGAGTAAATACGGTACTTACTGACAGAATCACCCAGTCTATAAAGGCAACAGAATTTTTTTTTCTCTTCAGGCAAAACTTCCTGTGACTCTTCAGGTGCCTTAGTTTTTGTGCAAGTGCATTGACCTACTATGCCACGCGTTTCACTGGTATAAACAATAGAATGGTTGAAGCTATTGAGGTGGTATTGCTTTTAAAAATAGATTCAGCTTGTTATGAACAAGTTTTTCGGTTTCGTCCCCCATCTGACTTCAATAATAAAAATGTTTCACAGTTACCAAATTTTTATTGCTTAGTTTTATAATCAAAGCATATAAGGGTAGAAAAAAATTTCTATAGCCACAATTAATGAAGAAAATTTTTAGTCTTCATATATTTTCATTGGTGTCCAGATGCATGAAGTTATGAGCCTTAAAAATTTGAATACTGTGTACGGTTTTGCCATTAATTCTTTATGACGTGATATATTTAATTACTAAAACATCTAGACGGAGATGTATAAGTACTTACAGATACAGTACTTGCAGGTTGGAGAACACAAAACATAGATAGACAACACATTTTTGCGTGGTCTCAACATTTCGCTGGCCAGGCCAGCTTCCTCGGGCGACAAGTAATTGCGCACCGCAGTATGGCGGAGAGTAAGCGATGGTTGGTAATTAGCACACCTAGCGGCCAAGGAATGAACTAAGGTGTGGCCGAAAAATTGAATGTTATCAGATGTTGAGGCCTTGTGGTTGTCTGGATTTTGTGATGTACTGATGGGCTTCTTCCCAGCACCTCAGTTCTGCACTATTGTGTGACCTGTCACACATTCAGACAATAGTGCAGAACTGAGGTGCTGGAAACGTTGCAACTATGCAGCAGTGCAAAAATGTGTTGTCCATCTGAGTTTTGTGTTCTCCAACCTGTAGGTATTGTTTCTGTAAGTACTTGTACGTCTCCATCTACATGTTTTAGTAATGATAGGTCGTTCTGTATAAAGTGAGCACTAAATATTTAACCTGTGAAATATATCACTAGTCGTTACTGTATATGATTCTGCACTAACTCTAGTTGCCTTGCTACTTGCATGGTTGGCAGCTAGATTACGCAATATAGTTCTGTGTATTTTCCTATTTAAACATACCAATACTTAAACAAAATATTTAACCTGTGAAATATATCACTAGTCGTTACTGTATATGATTCT
>PNEQ01045342.1:0-13868 GCA_003012365.1 Medauroidea extradentata
AGGAAAAAAGTTACATGGACAGGAAAAAAGTTACATGGACAGGAAAAAAGTTACATGGACAGGAAAAAAGTTACATGGACAGGAAAAAAGTTACATGGACAGGAAAAAAGTTACATGGACAGGAAAAAAGTTACATGGACAGGAAAAAAGGAGAAAAAAGTGAAAATTACTACAACTTGCCTTTACTGAACAAAAATCAAGTTTGAATCACAATGTGTTATGTTTAAAATAAGAATTTATAAGTTAAGGTCATATTAGTAATGTGTAACAATGTAGCAAACTAATATTTTACCAAAATACGAAAAACATTTTAAACAAAAAAATGTTTTTTTTTTTGTTACTAATGGTGAGGTGAGAGGGTTTTACAGCCCTTTAACAAGATCAAAAGAGCCAACGAGCGTGAAAGAGGTGAAGGGAGAACACAACATTCACGCCTGAGCCAGGATTCAAACTCAGGAACCCACACCGTATACCGGTGCGTACTGCCTATGCTACACAGGCTGGCTGGTTATCAATGGTTCCCCCACAGTAAAATATACTTCTGGAGCCATTACTGGTTAGAGCCATTTAATGGATTAATAGAAATAAAACACACACACATGCATTTACATTCTTAAACTTACATTGACTTATTTACAACAAAAACAGTTTAACAAGACTTCTCTGAAATACTAGTAAGACTGTAATGAACTGGAAATAATTTTGGTATTTACCAGTCCACAGTTGATCGAGATTCCCTCCCTTGCTCTGTCACCCGTAGCACCTGTCCTCTTCAGTCTCTCAGAACCGGCTAGATCCACAAAATGGAATTTGGCTGACAGGGTTTCAAATTCATTCATGGCACCTGCATTCTGCTCCACTTCCTCTGGATCCTGACAGTTATTAAAAAAATTATAGCCAAACAACCACAGTCCATAAATATGCTGTAACAGACTTATTACAGACACATTTGTCTCAAGATAAATCTAGGTAACTGTTCAAAAATTCCCTTAATTCTGAAACTATGCCACTATTCAACTTATTTTTCTCACTGCACTTAGATAAATAAAACTAATGAAAACTAACATAGCCCCTAGTTAAACTAATTGAAATTTATTACTCACACAGAACACTATGATGTTCATGGTCAAACCAGTATATCATAACCATTAAACAGCAATTACATGTAGCTTTTTATGCCTATAAACAGTTTAGTTTGTACTGCAGATGTGGCTATAGCAAATTGAACAATACTTCTCAGATACACTCAATCCAACAGATGTAAAACCATCACTTTTCAAAACAAGCAAGTTAGATTGAATAAGTAGGAAAAATTCCTAGGCCCGTACCTTTACATTTTTATATCAACTAACAGAATGTATAGAAGTTAGAAACTAGAGTAACTTATTTGTTAGATGGAAAATATCATTACTCTCTCTCCTGTGAAGTAACTGTTAACATATCAGAGTACATATAGACTCCTCTCATACTTAATGGTATAGTGATTTCCTTCCTATTTCCAATGTACGTATTTATAAGTAAACCTGTAACTCCAGTATCATAAGATATTCAGTAAGAAAGGTTTTTTATATGTCTTCATGAAAAATTTTTGTTGAAATTACAGATTTTGACATAAGTAGAACTTGCTGAAGGATATCAACCTATAAACGAGGTCAATTTATTTTACATGCATTTAAGAATGAACAAACAACACTTTTTTTTTCAACAGTAGAAATTTTGGAAAAATTAAGTCTGACAGCATGAGTAGGTTACTTAAATATTCTCCAGTAATATAAAAAACAGAATCCTCAAAAATTAGTAAAATATTCAGACAACTATAACATTATCAAACAGTCTCTGTTAAACGTAAATAAAACGTTTGAATGAAAAACATGGTATCTACACAAAATATTTTACAGACAAAAACTGCAGCTAACTGCAGGTAAATTCATGAAGACTATGTTCAGTGTGTGAACTAACTGTGCTTTAAGATACTGTAATTTATACAGTCTGTGCCCTTATTATATGCTACTAAATAAATTAGTCCTTTATAACAATAAATATGCAAATTTAAGCACACAATTATTTCTATTTGTTGTTCCCTGCCCCGAGCTTAAAATATGAAGTAAATCGGCTCAAACAGTTTCCAACTAATTTTCTTAATAAATGTGAAACTTTTAAATCTATGGAAGTTTTTACCTTTTTTTTTGTATTACATTTTTTTTAACCTTTAATGTACGCATATAAAATGTGTACTTTTTTTATTTCAGGTTTATTGGCATTACATTTTGGAAGGGTGCCATACAGATATAATAAGGCATGGTAATTCTTGCTGAAGGACTGAACTTGGGTGACTAGTTCTGCACTGGTGGTACAGGCCCTTCACACTAGTTATTCTCTTTTACAGTCAAATAATTGTACCTCCTACAAATATATTTTCTACTTCAAATTTTAAGTACTCCATGAGAATAAAATGGAAATTTTAATTTTGGTGCTCTAACTACACTTAAACTTGTCCAGAAAGTACTCTATAGGTGGGTATACTAAAACTGTTAAGCCCCTGGCAGAATTGAAATTGCTGGTGGTAGTGCAGGTGGCTGGTGGGCTGTGATTGGTTGATATGGACCAATCACGAAGTGCAGGTGGCAGGTGGTAGTTGCTGATGTTAATGCTGGTCACAAATGGTAGATTCTATTGCAGTTACTAGCTTGGCATTAACAAAAACTCAGCTCATCGCCTACACAGTTTAAAAAGTTTAAAAATATTGCGTACACTTTTGTGAGTTTAAATTTTGTACAAGATGCAAAACTTTCCGTTTATAGTTAGGTGTCCAGAAATTGAGTTTATAAATACAATACTGACCAGATACAAACAATAACATAACCTTAATTGTATTTGTAGGAGCATTTGATACAAAATTGTAAGCTAAATGTACGACTATAAAATAAGTTCTTTGTTATTTATTTTAATAGATGGATTTCCAGCAGCGATGAAACTTACGAAAATTTACTTGCTGGAATAGGGTAGGTTATGTTGGTCACGTCTCACGTGGCATATGTTTATTGTTTATTAGAATACGCCTGCAATGCTATTAAAGGTTCTAAGATAGCGAGAATAAAAAAAATCTTACATATTTTCTACGTTGTATATTTTGCCTACATCCACAGTGAATTCTTTACACATTATTTTATTTACAAATAAAATATTAGTTCTCATTGTTGAAAATTCCTACACGTGTGGATTTCACTCGGGTTAAATTCCAAACACTTCAAACTACCCTACCCTCTAATTTGACGAGCATGCTCGTCAAAACATCGTCTGATTGGTTGCTGCGTCGCGATCACGTGATGGTAGTTGTGTCCAGCAGCCAAGAAGTTGAAGTTCGGGAACTTTGCCTTGTAACTGCCAACTACCACAACTGCTAGTAGTTGGTGACATCACGAAAAGCCGTTCAGCCAATTAGAGCCCGCCAGCCACCTGCACTACCACCAGCAATACCAATTCTGACAGAGCCTTTAGGGTTAGGTAGGTTGAACCGGTTTTGCCAATCACCAGGTTATCTCTGAAAGCCTGCAAGCAATGTAACTCCAATTTGTATGATTGAACACTTGAAAACTCTACTAGGGTTAAGAGATTTAATTTCTCAAGCTAAAATGTTGCCCTGTCTAGGTTAACCTAATTTAATGTAACTGCCTTTTGAGTGTGTCTCTTAATGCTGTAAAGTACCTCGAGTTTGACGAGCCTCTGCTGAGTGATGTGCAGTGTGAAGATAGCATGTGATCGAGATGATTGGGTGTTCATCTGAGTGCTGCCGGTGGTCCGCGAAAGCGCGCCCACCTTGAGGCACTGCAGGGCATCATCGGCCGACACCACGACGCGCGTCGTAACACCCGACACATAGATATTGCCCGAGGTGTCTTCGTGAATCTTGACGGAGCCTTGCCGCATGTCGCGGTTCGGCTGGAACAGGTCAACGATCTCCTCATTGTAGAGCTCCATGAACTGGGCGACCACCTTGAAGTCTGGTGGCGGCATCCCCGCCTCCTTGGCCGCCTCCACGCGCCGAGCGATTCCGTCGAACAGATGGTGAATAGCGCGTGGCAGGATGCCGATCTGCTCAGGGGTCTCCTCCAGTTCAAACCCAGTGCCCATGGTATACGTCTTCCCGGAGCCGGTCTGCAACATACAGACCACTTCGTATTCACTTAAGGAAATTATTACTGCAGTCAACTGTTCTGTCAGAGTATTCTGGAAAACACAGTCACGGCGTAAAGGAGAACCCACCTGGCAGAGCTCAGAGCTTAAGAGTGAGTGGTATATAATTCAGCTCAGTAATTTTAGGTTTCTCGAAGTCAATTGGCGAAAATCGCAAAAACATAATAGTTTTTGCCTACTTTCTGAGCAAAAATTTTTCTCGAGTAACGTGTATCTGAAGAACAATCTCCGACGCCGAGATCTCGTACATTTAACTGTGGCGCAAGATATCACGCTTAAATGCATCATTTTGGGTAAATGTTTGCTAATAAATATCGCAAATATAATTATCAAGGATTTCTGTTTTTTAGTTATTATATACTGACTTTAAAACACGTGTAGATCTAAATTATAGAACTCAGCACTTATTTATCTACCACGCCCTTTTTAAGTTTCAGTACTCGCCATATAGGAATAATTGAAATTTTGCTTTTAATATGACCTACACATTTTATTTTATGTTTTAAGCATCGACAAGTCAGATGGTATAGCTCCGCACACTGTATGCAGTTCGTATTTATTGGTTGGCTACTGTTTACGTTATACGTGTGACATGTGACCATCCACAAGAAAAAAAGATTACTTGCTTACTCCGGAAGGTTACTAGTCAAAAATAAAGACAGTAAATGCATAACGATTGCAGGCAATAGCTGTACCATGTCGGGCCTAAATTTTAGATAAATCACTTTGTACGAAACTTACTGTTGAAAATGAGTACAAAGATGGCGGGTACTGATGCTCCTTCTTAAGAAGATGGCCTAACTGATGCACTTTCCCTCGTCCAAGCATTTTGAACAAGGGGATGATAAATACATTAGCGTGTGGTCGCCGCTACATGCAATTGCTTGAACGTCACTATGAGGTGAAGTGAGCGCGACTACGCGAAAAAAGTCAACTGAATGCCTGTCTTAGTTTTTTTTTTTTTTTTACATTTGTCTGGTAATGTTGTGCTTGACTACATTAGAGGGCTTCGAATTATTTAATGGCATACACGAATGTTTTGCCAGTACAATTTAGCACCGGCTGGGATGTTTTTTCTGTTATAAGTAAATGTATGTGGATGGGAGAAGTTCACAAAAATTCTTCGAGCATATGGCAACGTAACTCTAGCACTATGCAGGCGAACGCCTTACAATTAGAACTATATAGTGTAGTGTAAGAATCGCGCTGGGTATGTATGCAGAACATCCCAAAGTTTACCTGCACTTAAAAGAAACACGTACATAAACGGTGATTCAAATTATAGCGACAAAATTTCGACAGAGGTCTGATTTGATTAATTGGCAAGACTATGGTCACCTAGGAAGTTGGTAAAATGTATATTACACTTTTGGTACTTGATCCGTCAAACGAATATAGATATTGTTTTGAGCGACAGTTCCGGGTTAATGTATGTTCGACACTACTTTAGTAGCCACCAGTAATGGATGCAGGTCTAATTTCGTTCTGTCTGAGTAGTCAGCTTTACGCCTGCCCGTTTTTTTGTTCTATCTCCGAAATGAAAGGTTTGGAAATATGGACCCCTTCTCACTCAGCACCCTGGGCAGGTTGCCTCCCCCCTTTTTTTCCTCCAACGTGACTCTAGACCCGATCCGTCTCTGATCGCCACTTTCTTAAGGGGTATGGAAAGGTACGACGTCGAGCGGACTGGAATATTCAATCGTCAATAAAATTTTAACTACTAATTAATATTCGATGAAACTTTTTGCTGAGTAGATATTTTATAAGCGGATGTCTCTATACATAACTATGTATATTATATTTACTTTCGAGTAAAACATTAGGAATTGTTTTTTAGAAAAATAAGGGCTTGAAACCACAAAATATACAAAATAGGAAACTGCCATTTTTATAATTTTTAATATATCTAGGCCTCTATGATTACGAAATTTCAAAAATACTCGCGTTTTCATTTGAAAATAATGTTAACATCCGTAAATCTCTCGCCCAGAGATTTTCAGATAGTAAAATTATTTTCAAATCAAAACTCTAGTATTTTTGAAATTTCGTTATGTAGATTTTATGGTTTGAAGTCATTTTTTCTAAAAAAAAAAACTGTTTTTAATATTTTATTAGAAAGTAAAGCATACTACCGCACAGTGCCATATAAATAAACGTCCGCTGATAAAATATGTACTCTACAAAAAATCTCATCTAAGTTTGCTGAGTAGTTCAGATTTTATTCACGATTGAGTACTCCAGTCGTCCGCTCAACATCATACCTTTCCATACCCCTTAATGTAATGTCATAAAACAGAATACTGACGCCAAAAATAAATATAAATTTTCCTGCTCGTTTCATGTCGTGTACGTTATGGGTGGAAATTCCAGGACATTCTGTACAGAAAGTTTGTATAGTCTATCCTACGAACATGACCGTTCTATTGGCAAAATGTTTGTGGGGTAACTTATTAATAACCATTTGGTTACCAACATCTTCTAGGTTGTCATAATTTCACATACACTCGCACTTACACTTCACTGAATCACGGGTTCAAGAATAAACTATGATGGATTTAATTCCTGAAAGGTCAGCCGTGAGCTGCCAAAGAAGTGCACTCGTACGTGGGATAGACTATACGGTATGATTCCTTATACTTGGTCTTCTATAAAGAATGGAGCACTAACCTGACCGTAGGCCAGCACCGTGGCGTTGTATCCCTCGAGGGAGCCGTCCACGAGGTTTGCCACACAAGTGTCGTACACCTGCGTCTGCATGGCGTCCGTGTCGAACACATAGTCGTAGGTGAAGGACTTGTCTGTGCCGAGTGTGACCTGAGGCTCTCCTGGCGTCACGGAGGTACACTGCCGGCACATCTCTATCAGCTCCCGTGCGATCTGCGGCCTGATCCTGCCACCACACCACATATCCATTAACTATGGATTACGAACCAATATAGATATATCAAAGTTACACATTTTAAAGTATATTTCCATACGCCAAACAACTTCTCTCCACCTAAATTTAACAATGACATGCATATTTAAAGCAAAACAAAACTAGTAAACCAAATCAAATGTATTATTCATAAAGAGATGATATCTGCACTCATTAAATTCCATATCTTAATTTCTGAAACAAAAACTACAAGATTGTTATTACAAGCGAAGTTACTAGGCAGAATGCCAAATATTTGCTTGAAAATGGCTGTATCCGAATAGTGCCTTGAAGGATCCTTCGCACCCTCGTATCCTTGAAAAGTGCATCATGAAGGATGTGGACTTTTTATTCGTGTCCGAATTCTACCGAGGATCCAAGATGCACCCTTCCACACATCCTTGGCTCAAGGATGTATGACAAGCATCCTTACGCCCTTGCGACAGTCATTTGTTTGAATTGGGAATTCGGAAGGTATGTTTATACACAAATGCACCCTCGCCGCAAAGGATGCATTGCTGTGAAGGATCCGAGGATTCAAGGATCCGAGGATTAATCCTATGAATTCGGAAACAGCCAATATTTACTGACTGCTTGCTCGGAAAACTCTCAGGATGATGTTTTAATTATTTCATTTAGGAGCTCCACTGGGATAAAATATTTCTTATGCAAGCGAACGGGGCAAAAACATAAAACATGCGGTTTAAATAGGATTACCATGCTTCAAGGCGAAGGACATACATTTTTCTGTACAGAAGATTTTTTTTTTTGTTTTCGGAAGGGGGATTTTGAAAACTTATTTTTTAACCTAACTGGTTGATTATTGGAAGCAAATATTCCTCGAACTATATGACAGCAGAAATCACCACGAGTGAATTTTTGCTTCTCTAATCAACTTTATTTCACATACAATAAAAACCAGCAAAAACACTCAAAAACACGCGCACGAAACTAGAGACAAATCATATTTACAAAATGAAGACATCTTGGTCAGCGCTTAGCAGCGAGGTTTTCTGCGCCTGTAAGAGGTGATACAAGGTAGATATTAAGAAGCGCCGGAACGATGGGATGGGGAAATAGGAGATCCCTGAGGAGATCAGCAGATCAGCGGTATAGTCCGGCACAATTCCTATATGGCGAAGATCCGGGTCGACTCCGCTGGGAATATAAGTCTGATTGACCATGTGGGAGACAAGCGCCCTAACCACTACGTTAACCGTGGCCCCATATCGGATAATGTGTACTATTGCGTTGAAGTTAAAAATAATTTGTTTACGCAAGTTTGTGCAACATTAATGTTCAAACATACAACTTAAAGTTTTTAAAATTAAAGTCATATACTTGTTCTGCTGCGCAGACGTACGTAAACGTTAAAATGTCAAAGTTTCTATGCTAGGAAAATAATTTTGCGAGTATAACGTTACTTATAAAGAGAATAATATTATAACTCAAAATCATGTCACTACAACCTGAAACGGTCAGAAAACATTACTGCAGCCAATGAAGCTTACAAAAGGACGTTAACAAAACGAAATAATTTAAGCGACACCAAAGTAATGAAACTTTATAAATTGAAGGTACTGTAATTTTTAAGTCATATAAAGAAAATAACGCGACAGTAGGGCAATACGCTTGTTTACTGCAAACATCACAGCGCGAACGTATCTCTGGTTGCATAACGCATATACTAAAGGGGCACGCCACCTGCAGACCATTAGGCCGGGCGTACACTGAGACGCAGTGCAGAGCAGTGCAGTGAAGCGCAGCACAGTACAGGAAAACCTGTGCGACAAAGTGTGAGCGTATACTGAGACACAGCTATACGTGAACAGTAGACGCTAACATTGACAAAACTTTAAGTATAGGTTCAGAATCCGATACCTATGATAATTTGGTCATATATATGTTGGTGGAGGATGATAATTCAAAACATCAGTAAACAAAGTGGTAATTGCGTAGTCCTACATCCAAAATTGGCGTTGACATCGGAATTTACTAACAAGCAGTTAAGCATTTAATTCCGATTTGATAGAAAGTCTTAGAAAGGAATACACAAAAATGAAATTTTCTATAAGGTATATTATCAACGAAAGACCAAAGGACGGGAAGAATCTATCTGTATTCTTGAGATAAGTTAGTAATTAACCGAATAAGACGTATTAAGTATAGACACGACTACCAACAATATATTCAGGCCACAGTAGTATTTCACAAAACTGTGATTCTGGCGACAGCATGGCTATGGCTTTACACGTTAATCAAATTAAGTGCGGCTTAGTTTCAGTGGAGTCTCGAATGTCATCACAGTCCTTTTGTTCATCTCGGGGCGGTTCACATTGCTACACAATCATTTAGACCAAAAACTTTCGAAAGCACACTCAATTTTTCCAGAATTTCTATTCCTGTAGAACAATTTTTCTTTTCTCGATTCAGAAAATTGTTTCTGTATTGAAGAGATATCTTCAAAGATAACAGAGTACCGCCTAATATAATTAAACGTATAAATCCATATCTTTGCTCACGGCAGGGCTGTGAGGTAGACTGCGCTCTTAAACACAGTGCACACATAATGTGTAGTACATTGACATACCGTGACGATAGTGCGATTACACTTATGTCATGTTGTCTTTCACGTGTAAATATAGATACTTAAAATTACAATTATTGAAATAGTGGACCATGACTGGAATTAGTTGCTTGGACATTCTCCATTGCCAAATAAATGTCGGTCAAAGAAAACTAAACAAATAGAAAAACATAAATAAGCAGAGCTCGCTTTAGTCAACAGGTTACACACATGAAATTCCAAAATATAGAATAGGGTCGAATAAAACAAGGAACAAGCAGGTAATAAAATGAAAATAATAAAAAATATAAAAAATTAAAATACCAAGTTAACAAGCGACACAACGATGAGTCGAAACAAAGTCACAGTAGATATCAGACACGAGCAGAAAAATAACAAATCGACACAACGTTGAGACGTACAATGGATAATATTCAACAGATCAGCCATTTGTTCGTGACTCTACTTCAAATATATTTCGCACGGTCGAAATGCATTGATGCTGGGGGTCTTTGTATAACGGTTTTGTTTAAAATGTTTCTTTGTTTTTCGAGATAGCTATTTTTTTTCTTTCAAAACAAGAAATTATAGTTTCAATTAAAAAGTCGATCAACCAGAATTTCGTTGATTACATAATCAGCTAAAACCATAGTATTTACTGCCTTGATAAAATCTGCCAACATGGAGAAGACGATATTAAACGAAACTGCCAGACAGATTTGTGATATCTGCTGGCGTTTAGGCGTAAAAAATAATATCGCCAAAAAAGTAGAAACAATTGAGGGTACGGTCTACAACAACTTCCATCGACATATTGTCATTTTTAATATTTGCACCAGATATTTTTTTTCCCATTTTATACATAAATTGTGACTTAATTTTGCTCTTATGAATTTTTTTTAATGTCCGGTGGATAACGATGTTGTAGGTCTCGTATATGAAACCATTAAATAAAATATTTTTGCATTAAAAAAAACACTGAATTTTTTAAATCAGTTCAAATCTCAGCATATTTATTTAAATACATTTTTTATAAATTAGGAAAACTTTTCTACAAACATCGTTTTTTTACTGAGAGTTTTCAATGTCGTATTAAAAAATGTAACATGCAAATTTTGACATCGAGTCATTACGCAAAGACTATGCGAGATAAAAATATTTCGGCAAAATTTAGTCACAATATTACGTCCAAATTAAAAAAAATATATCTGGTACAAATACAAAATTACAAAATGGCGATGAAAATTGCTGTAGACCGTGCGTGCTCTTAAGCTCAGTATACGCGTAATTGGGATGGCAGATAGCATATAAAACTCCATTGAGTCTCACAGTTGCAATAATTTGTTCTCTTATTATGCACAACCAGCAGCACATCGCGTCGCACGTGCGCAGTAAACTGTGTCTCTGACACTGCGCGGCGCAGGTGGAAGCAGGCGTAGATCTGCGTTGCCCTGCCCTACCTCTCAATGTAGCTACTACATTGACATGTATGGGACACAGAAACTGTGCTGTCCTGCGCTACCCTGCCCTGCGCCACTTGCGCCTTAGTGTACGCCCGGCCTTGGTCTCGCCTTATCCTCTCTCTTTCACTTCTAATTTCAGACATCACGTTTCTATATATATATATACATACATAAAACACATAACTTTCGTAATTGTATGGTGGCGTAGTAGACAGAGCAGAGAAATTTGTAAAGCGTAAATAAGAAACGTAAACTTTTAAAATACGAATAACTTTAGTTCGTGAATAGATTGTACGAATAAACACAAATCACTTCAAACATACAATACCAAAGACAAATAAACATCAGTATTGGCAGGTTATCACACGCCAGCTGCTATGTTAACATGGATTTTTCAAGTTAGTTCGCAGAGTGATATTACTGATTCGTGCAAAAGGTATTGCAAACATTTGTACAAGACCAAGTAGGGACGCAGTTAACCGCGATATCGGCTTTAGAGCTCGCGCGTTCCCAAGCATCGATCGCACTAAATAGCTGCAAAAGTGTGAATCCCTTTGATATGAACATCTCCTGCTACCAGGGGCGGATCCAGCTCCGGTATGCCTTAGAAAGTAGATATACTTACACCCCAAGTAAATAAAAAAAGTGTACAGGGGCTCTCCCACAGAGAATATTCGGATATTAAGGTACACAATGGTGTTATTTAAGGCGTTTTATAACTATAAAATAGAATACATCACTTTAAAATGGTAATATTTTAAGGATAAAGTATGATTTAAAAGCTAGCGGTGGTACGGCCCCCCTCCATCACCACTGCCTACAACGATGAAAGTCACGCGTGTTGGAACAACTACGATTCCTAGTGTCTTTATTGGAACCGATGACTTGGCCTGTAGTATTTGCACACTAGTGTGTAGAAACAGCCCTTTTTTTCACAAACAATGCCGGAAAACGTATATGTTTATATGGGTTGAATGGTTTCTATTCATTATTAGGAATAAATCGCATAACAAAAATCGCATTCCGATTCACTGCGCATTATTGGCAAACGCAGCATGAAAACTTGTTATGACGTCACTGGCCAAATCGTCCATTGGGTAGGCAATGAACACAGCCACATGTATATAATGTATGTAGCGTTATGTCCGAGGAAAGTGGAGCCAAATGCATAGAATTGGCCGAGAGCCGTCATGTTAGGAAATATATTTGTAGTTATAAATTTGGTTATTTTGTACAGGATATCGTTGCGCTAAGTTCATGACACAATGCTGATTTTTTTTTATCAAGAGTCAAAAGTGCTAAAGTATCATTCACAAAAATGTGTTTCCTCCTACATGTTGATTTTTTGTTTTCCTTGCCTATTTTCGTTTCAAGACTGATAATTCCGAAAATACCTTAATGTAAACATAGCTATTGATCTTAACTTTCACAAGACGTATAAGTGAGCTAGGAACTCTCAATTATTTATTTCATGTAAGTTAACAAATGTGATCAATTTTGTTAACTTACTTAAAAAATGTTATGAATTCCTAGTTAACTTCTTATACATATACTGACAGGTAAAAACAGCACGTTTCCATTGTGGTACTTTTTTAATTTTCGGTCGTGAAACAAAAATAGGCAAGAAAAACAAATCACCGCGTAGGAGGGAGACTGATTTAAATCTTGCAAAAAACATCTTATACAAACTCTCATGCTAAAATATCAAAACAATGTTGTTCGAACATTTCACAAGCAATTACATACAAAAATTAACACATTAAGTTTCACCATAAAACATATAAAACTTGCTTGAAGTATTTTCTGAATACATATGTTATTTCTGCTGTAAAGAGACAATTGGTTGCTATTATCACTTGCACAATTATTATTCTCACAGTTTATTTATGATTTACTCCCAAATCTGTGCACATTACCAGCAAGGAACAACCATGAAATTCTTCGTTCCGTGAAAAATTGAGCGACCTCCCACCGAAATATTATATATCTCGTGATCTTGATTGAGATCGAAACTGCACGAGAAACTGTCTCATGAGATTTAGTTCGAAGTCGTATCTCGTACGCACGTTGCATGTTATCACGCGTCTTGTAAATGGCGCTTAAGAGGCATATGTACCCGATATTATTCTCGCCGAGGCACTGAGACAGGATAGAAACCAGGGACAAACTGCAGCGGTCGACGAGAACAGCACAGCCTCTATTCGCGGTGCGCAAAACTGGCCTTAAGATTTTTTCTTAACGTATTTTTTATGCCACTTAAATCGGCAACCCTACTTTTTTTTGTGGCTAGAATGCAGTAAAGGCCAAAGAACGTTACTAGATGTTTCCTACAGTTTAGGTTAGTATTCTGGAATTACAGTTGTCTTAACATTTTTTTTTTTTTATTTGCCATTCTCAGATACCTGAAGTGCTACATTTTAAGCTTACAAAGTAAAGTTTCAAGTGTGCGTTATTTTGGCAGGGAAACTTAACGCGCACCACTTGAACGGTCTTGTGCAGAAATTGTAAACATGCACGCTGTAACGCTATTGGGAAATTCTCCCATAACTTTAACTTTTGGGTTGTAAAACTGTCATCAAAATTATAACAATATTTTTAGGTTTGTCTGTCGTTTTCATGTTCTTTAAGGCTTACTTTGGTGAAATAAAATAGTGGTCCAGCTGGATTAATTGGCATATGCATTCTGCCAGTGGGATTAAAAATTAAAAAGGGACAGTAATGACTTACT
>PNEQ01045346.1:7116-17722 GCA_003012365.1 Medauroidea extradentata
AGTTTCTTGGACGTACTCCATTGCAAATTGAACGACTGTCAAAGAAAACTAAACAAATAAAAGAAAACCATAATATAAGCAGAGTATGCTTAGTCAGCAAGATACATACACAACAAGAAATTCCAAAATGGAATCGGGTCAAATAGAAACAAGGAACAAACAGATAATAAATGAAAATAATAACAAATAAAATAAAAAACCAAGTAACATGCGACACAACGATGAAATGAAACAAAAAACACAGCAAATATCAGACACGAACAGAAAAATAACAAAAAGACACAACAAATAGACGTGACAAAACGCAACAGGTAACAGACGTATACAGAAAAGACAAACGACACAACGAAGAGACGAAACAAGACACAGTAGTTTTCCAGACAGACAGTGTTACGACGTTTCGGGAACTGGAATCTGTTCCTCAGGTCCACGGCCGTAGAAGAACAGGTCTGGACACTCGCCTGGAAACTTGACCCCCTTGTTGTTTGGCTGCAGTTCGCTAAGTTCACGATAATGCTATACATTTTTGGCGCTGCAGTTAGGGCGGTCGGGCTCAACCCCCAACCCCCACCCCCCTCTAAGATAAACAATTTATCAAAACGTAATTTTTATCAATATATGAAACACTTCTTTCGCTCACAATTTAAAATCATGGCTCCAGAAATCTTTGTTTAAATTATAATGTTAACAATGGAAAAAAGATGGCCGAGTTTGAGTCCAACCGCCCGGATTACAGCGCCAAAAAGTACAACATTCTCGGCAGCTTGACGAACTACAGCCAAACAACAAGAGGGTCAAGCAAAATACATTGGTAGATAGGCGAGGAGTGTCCAGATCTGTTCTTCTACGACCGTGCTCAGGTCTGAATTCCGGGAGGTTCTGGGCTCGAATTCCGCTAAAAGCTGCGTGCGAACTTTCAATTTTGACACATAAAACTACAAGGCATATCGAATTAGTGCAATTTACGTGTTTTCGTTTAAAAGGGGTAAAATTGGAGTTCGCTTTCCACTAAGGTTCCTATACAACATCAGCTGACATATCGTCGGTATACTGCCAAAAGTGATTAAGTCATAAATGTTATTTTGTTAAAAAATACTATTAAATTGTAGATATTTACAAAAATGTGGTGAGTTACTATACTGTGACACAACAGTACGAAACGACGAATAGACTTTAAACGCGGGCAATTGTTCGTGAACAACATATACATATTACTAGCATTCTTATAATTTTATCTCATTTTGGCTTATCTCACTGATCTCAAGTTTGGGGCACCAAATAAGTTTCCGCGAAACCTTTACCCACTGAAACTTTATAATGGCAATAAAGTTAAAGTGAATATTTTGAAAATATGTAATTGAGGGCACCGTCACCAATGGTTGTGCACAGTGTAAATCATATGTTTTTCATTCGATTAACCTCTTACCTTAGGTGTCTGTAAATACCCCATAACGTCAAATTGGCAGGGCTATAAATAAGACCCAGGCGAAGTCGCTGTTAGTGGCAGGGTCAAACTTAAGACAGCTTTTCGCGTGGGCAGCCATAGCTACTTATCCTGCTGCATAATTAGTTCAACTATCCACTTGGACATTCTAACATTTGCTGACTGAAGTACCAATCTTGTGTACAAAGAGGTTTTTCAATTAAAGTAAATATTATCAGTTACGAATAACACTCGCGAGCAAAGCTGCGGGGGACTGCTAGTATATGCTAGTATATATGTATATATATGTGCACATATATACACACACGCAAGTATATTATGCTATTTTAGTACAAAATTACACACGGAGAATGATCAAAATGTCTCTCTACTCATGTGCCGACTCTGGTTCTTTTGTATGCACGTTGACAACACGCTGGACCCTCCACAATTATACAAGGCTATGCTAACTCAGCGGGAGTGCAATCCTGCGGACAAATAATGAGGGAAATTGTTTTGCGACATTGGGCATATAGTGACTCATGAGTGTGGAAGATGACCTTAAATGTGGAGATCTGAAAAATGAAAATGCATGGAAAGTGGCAAGAAAATGTCACAAAAAATGTAATTTCATGTACAAGTAAATAATGTCAAGACATGTAAGGACTGAGATTAATGATACTGAAAGCAGATCCCTTTATGCATGTAATAGGGGTTCTAAACACGACCGCGTGATCATTGAAATCACATGTTCACTTCGAGATGGATGCATGAACGCCTGAAAAGTAGGCAGCCCGAAACACTGTTGTGCATGACAAGTCAGTTTCTTAATGCCATTAGCTTGACATTTCATTGTGCATCCACAAATTTAAAGTATCCGCCTTTGAAGCCGTCTACCACTCTCATGAATCACAGTAGGCCCAATGTTGCATAGACGTTTCCCTAAGTATTGTTCTCCAGGATTGCAGATTGCACTCTTGCCAGGTTAGTACATATTAGTGACTCATACTGTATATAACGTAGTACCTCCACCAGCTGCGGTACTGTTTGCGCACCTTGTACTGTATATAACCCTACTGAGAACGATAACTTGATTGTTTCACTCAATGTTTCCCTCGACATAATCTCATTGTTAATTAAAATTATAGACCAAAACTTGTTTAATCACTGTATAGTAAAATAATTGTTTTTTTAATGTTTAAATGCAAAGTTTGTCAGTACTGTTACCTTGAGAAGTTTAACCTACTATCATTGCATGCACAATTGAAGGGCATTGGGAAAGACAATAGTAACCTACTATGCATCACAACTGAGTTATGTACATGTTAAAATAAAGTACAATTTTACGTGAGGAAGTGCAAACAATGGCCAGATTTTCATATTACTTTTCCCAATAATAGCGGAATAATACAATGGAAATTTTGTCCCCTACCTAATCACAGCTCACAGCAAGCTCGTTTAGCAACTTAGAAATCAAGTAAAGATACAAGGATAAAGTGAGGTATAAAATCTGTTTGTGAATCACACTTCATCAAGTAACATATGGTTGTTTAAGGATACGCAAAATAACTCGAAAAGAAATATTCACTATACAGTATAGGGTTGTCGGGTTTCTAGGCTTGTTCATAAAGGCATTTCGTTATTATAACAAGAACTGTAAATTAATTATTTTACCCGTAATAACATTTATACGTATGCTCGTTCCTTCATTGCATTAAATATATATTATCTTTCAGCATAATAATAATATTAGTACATTCATGTGTTAGTTATTAATTTCTTTGTCACCTTGCTAACTGTAAAAATCTAACAAGGTTCTAATATTTTAACCATTTAGCGGTCTTGTATTAAAGTTCAGTATTCAGTTACTACATTACTTTTATGTACCCATTTTATTATTGTGTCAGACGTAAACAGTGCGCAATATTAATTAATCAATTTTATTTTATTGTTTTCTTAATATAGACAGTTCAGAATGTTGTTATATATTGTAACCTTTCATCAAGTTTATTATTTACATTATTACTGTTAATATTACGTATCAAACTTTAAGTTTCTAGCAACGTTGTGATGGTAGTTCACTTATGATATTCCTTAGCAAATATCAATCATAGTAGGCTATTATATATATTATCAATGTGTGCCATGACCCAACACTATCATAATTAAATTAAATCATCATTAAATCTAAGTATCATTACTAAATCTAACTATAACAATTATTAAATCTAATAGGTACTATTCTTGACATAAAACTGTCTGTGCTTGATGTATCATTTTGTGAGAAATTGTGTAAAATGTAATTTGTCCAGTAAGACTTATGTAATATTTGTGTACATAGTACAGTGGAAGTAAGGCGATAACGTCTTAACTGCGTCATCAATAAAGACGGTATTAAATTTAATTTAATTAAACAGTATATTACGATATTTTTAAATGTTTGCTGTAGTGAGAGTTTACAATTAGAATTTATTGGTTTGTAGACATACGCCATTGTATCACACAAGGTTATCACGTTAGTCAACATGGTAGAGAACACGTGTGGCAACTTCGAAGCCCTCTACCACAGTGGGTGAATCAACCGTCTAGTGTCCTTCTGATGACTAACCGTGTCTTGTTCCTAACGGCGTACCTTGATGAATCACAATAGCAGCTCTCACAGGTACGGCTTCTCTAGCATGATACTTTTCTGCAGAACAATAACTGACATCAAGTACTGTTAAATACAGAAATTAGTTAATAATAACTGTACTTGATTAGTTGTGCGTGTACACATTCCAGCTCCTGAACTCTTTTATAGTATTTTCTATGGTAGACACCGCGAAAAAAAAAACTTAAAACATGCGTGAATCTGAGTTTCTTTCTGGTTTTTAAATGTAAATACACCAACAAATGTTATTGTGTCGATAGAAATGCGAGCATAGTATACTCATTTTGTTAGAAGCAACTTAACAAGTTGAAAATAAAAAAGTAAAAACTCACTCTGCAACACGAGAGGCTCAGGGATTTATATAGGATAATACGGAATAAGTAAATAATGGAATTATAACAAGAATGTATACATTCCTCAATTGTTATTTTTAGACATGAAAATAAAGTGCAGACCAATTGTTTAAGTACATTTTATGTTTGACATCAACAGAAATTAAGCGTATACACACATAATGCAGAAAAATTACCAAAAGAAACGACAGGTACCGAAAAAGAGCAATAATTCTGATATTCACCAATTTCGTGGTAGAGAATTTAAACATAGTAGCTGTGCTGTGTCTGATATCGTTACTTAAAATGTATATGCCTAGACAATTTGAGCAACCGACATAAAAATGAAATACGCAAGAGTAAAAATAAAAAATGTTACTGGAGCATGCGCCGCTTATGTACCCCGCCATTTTAAGCCACGAAATAAAAACCTATTTATTAGTGAGCGAGCTATTTAGTTGGCTTCACATTTCTTAGATAACGAGGTCATTAGAGATGGTAACACGCAACATAACACAATGGCAGGAGCTGGAAGAGGAGTCGACTATGATCTATGTTATGGAACCACCCCAGCATACGCTTGGAGCGTTTTCAAAAAACCACGGGAAACCAAGATCAGGATGGTCCAAGCCGTAAATCGAACCAAATTCTTCCCGAATGCGAGTCCAACGTCTGACTTTATTGATGTGACACAATTTCTATACTTTACGCGTGCTATAGAGAATTCTGAATGGGATGGATAGTAAAAAAAAATAATTCAATATACATGGTATTCGAAAATGAACAACTGTTGTAATGACTGCTGTAGCCTGTATCAGGTTTTTTGATAGACGCTGTAAAGCATTAACCTAAAGCAAGGACGGTGATGAAATAACTGTTGGGAGTGTTGGGAGTAGTGTGGAGTGCTCATGTATACGCATATGACACTGCACATACATTATCCTGAGCATACATATTGATATCCTTCTTGTTACATCATACGCTATATCTATTCTGGTATCTTTGTGATTGCTGTAGCCGGTACTAAATGATGCAAAATCTGTAGCGTTTTCACATCCATTTCCTCATAGTGTTTTGCTTCCGTGTAAGTTACGGTTCAGTACCCTCAAGAGGATTCTTACACCTGTGTGCATGTTTACATGGGTAACATAACCTATTCTCAGGCAATGCGTTTTGTGATAAATGATAAAAATGCGTTCATAGTCATTATACAAAAACTAAGTAGCAACCAACATAGATATTAATTTTTCCGACTACGTAAGCGAAATTTTTCCAAGGCGACGTTCTGTTCGAAGTAATATCAAACGCCACAATTTAATGAACAACTTTTTGACTTCACAAAATGTTAACTAAAATTTATCACTGCAAAACATTTCCTTATAAAGATGACAAGAACTGTTCCCCAGGATTGTTCTTTTTCTTATACTACTGAGTTCCAAAAAATTTTTGATTTTAAATATATTCAGCTTTATGTTCCACGCTTTCTTAATACAGACTGTTCACGATTAAGTGGGCATTTGTGAAGACCGTCTTTTCAACAACAACAACAACAACGACAGCAATAATGTAATTTCATTTATTAGGATTAAAGTGCCATCCAACAGACATATGTCTGGGCTAGTGCACAGTCAGCCTTAACGTCCGGGCAACGAGATCCATCACTGGAACCGTCTTGATACGGCCTCTTACGGACGCGACTAACTGTGCGAAGAACAATCCAGGCGGTATCGCACAACCTATAAATACTGTGGGGCAGTTCTTGTTTGGGCATAACTGCCGGCGCACAAGCGGAGAGGACGTCTTGCATTGAAAGTGGTCGACGAGGTGATAAGTAAATTCCTTCTTCACGAGGTGAGATCAGAGGGGTTTACGTCCATTTAACAACAAGGTCTTAAGAGTGAGAGATTTTGGTCAGCGCTTAAGGTTCCTATCTACCTGCGCTTGAAACGCATTGCAGCGTGATACGAGTAATCATATTTGGAAGAAACATCTCAACGCGCATTACGTTTGTGAATCTATGAAAAGAAAACACGTTTCAACAATGTTTCCACCAGTTTAAAAATTACGATCGCTTATTGAAAACACGATTTTTAAGACCCTTAAAATGGCTAAAACAGCTTTTTTAAACTGCCATGTCTAGGAAAATAACAACCAAATTCTAAATAAATAAAATAGCCTTTGGAATTTGAACCATAAGCATTGCAAATAAAAAAATACGGTCACCACTTAAAGTCCCATAAGAAAACTAATAATAGTAAAGCTCTGTGCGCCAGTTGTGGGGTTTGCGTGTATAGGCGATATTGCATCATAGGCCGACCGACCTCACTCTTAACGCTCCATTGCTTTCGTGCCTTACATACACCAACCCAGCCTACCTAGATAAGAACCTTAACATCGAAGTCATAAGCGCTGGTGAGGGGTGTCATGAGGTGAGAATAGAGCTGCACCGGAATGAAAGGGAGGGGGAAACAGGAGATCCCCGAGAAAACCCGCCGACCAACGGCATCGTCCGGCACGATTCCCACATGCGAAAATCCGGGGACCGACCCCGCAGGGAATCGAACCTGGATCAGGAGGCGAATGGTCTGATCATTCAGCCACCGCGGCCTCCGACAAGGTCTTAAGAACCAATGAGGGTGAAGTGAGGTGAACAGACAGCACAACATCCATGCTCAACCCGGGATTCGAACCCAGAACCTCTCGCACTGTAGATCAGCGTCTAATCGAATACGATACGGAGGTGAGAAAGATAGATAGATAGAGAGAGAGAGAGAGAGAGAGAGGTAGAGAGAAAAGGCCCAGTATTACAGTCTATCCTACGAACGAGTGAACTTTTTTAACGACTGGAAAATGACATTTCAAAAACAGTTTTTTTATTAACTATGTTATTTTTGAGGAGCAATGAATTAGCTCACTTGATGAATGAATGAAGGTGGAACGACGTTAACCACATATGAAACTCCAGAAACCAAAGTGTGATGCACAATTGATCATAGAAAACTATGCCAGCCTATCAGGAAAGTGCCATCGAAGTGTGATATCGACAATCGGCGAGTCTTTCCTGCTACCTAAGTGCTGCCAAGGGAAGAGACAATAGGGGTTTTTAAAAATTTTCGAGGGTAGGGCAGGTCAGCCAACATTACAAATTTAAGGCGTTCGAAATGTAACGCGAAGTGAAACTGACCGGTGTCAGAATGTTCTCCTGACGGTCTCTCGATAAACTCAGCACTTACCCTCCTGCTCTCGAACAGTTTTAAAAAAGTGGCGATTAGCAGACGAAAGTCGCCGTTTGGCGTGAAAATATATGTAATGAGTACAAATAACCAAAACCACAACGAAATGCATTGCATTCAAAATATCGAACGTATAGCGAAGTGGGCTTTACACCTCGTCGACAGCGAGGTCATTAGAGACGGTATCATACAACTTGCTACAATAACAGGAACTGGGAGAGGAGTCGGCCATGGCCTTTGTTGCGGTCATTCCAATATTCGCCTGAAGCGACTTCGAGAAACCAGGGAAAACGGAAATCATGATGGCTGGAGCTGGGGATCGAACCCGGGTCCTCCCGAATGCGAGTCCAACGTGTTACCGTTGCACCTCCTCGCTCGGTCGAAATATCCAAGCAACAAGCACGAAACTAATATTATAATTACACTTAAATAAAATAACGTTGAATTAATGCACTGCGGACGCAGAATTTAGAAAAATACTTATCGTGTAGAAAATAGTATGTGGGCTTATTTTATTACAGGCGTTGTTCAAGTTCATGGTGATCGACAAAATCTTGTAACGTGACTGAGATTGACCTACTCTACTCCAACGAGTATGTTTTCAAAACTACCAACTGCAATGACTTGTGACTAACATGTGAGATTCATGACTTTCATAAACGTACCTGTATTCAGCAGTGTAAACATTCGATATAAGCATGATAGTGTACGGTAAATAGACAAATTGTGTGTGTTATGTTATGGTAATAATATATAAATATATATATATGAGTTGAAATTTTGCTCTTAAATTTATTCAGGGTTACTCGTTAACAGTACGTTTATCTCATGCAGAAGGACATGACCTCAAGTAACGTGTTGGTAGAATGATCAATATACTAAGAAAGCTCATTTCCAAAGTGTGACGTTTCAAATACTTACAATTTACTGTGGGTTTTATGTTATTTCTTTACAGTGCATGTCAGTTTACTCGATATGTGATGTCCTGGATGTATGTAGCTGGAAGGAGGGCTTTGCCACATGCATTAGAGTAAAAGCGAGTTGTATTTCTGACAATCGCTGTGTTGGAAAACTTTACACGTTAATTTTTGCATTCTGTGTTTTGGCTGCAGTCGATATTTACTGTTTTCACTATGTCTATGCTTGATATTACCCGTTAATTAATACAGTTGACACGTTTGATGTTTCATTTTAAACCGTGTCATCAGGTTGCGGTCACGAACCGTTAAAGCACACAAGGCTATAGAACAAATTTTGCCTTTATAAGTTCTATGTGGGATGGCGTGCCATGCTTTGCATTACATTTGTAAAAATTCATTGCAGTGATTAATTTATAATTGTTAATGTAAAAACAAAGAAATTATGCTTGACATGTGCAGAACACGTCAGCTAGGCCCGCAGCGTTGTTAACAATGTGTTTTTAATGTAAACGTCCATGATTATAACGTAATTGGTCGGCCTGATACGTGAGGAATGACGTGAAATGTTTTGCCGTCCAAGCCATCCCATGATTACAATTTTCGTAAAGGTTTTTTAAGCCATCATGAGTTAAGCATGCATATGTATTTGACAGCTATGAAATGCAGAGCAGCTTAGTACGCTTCAGACAGAAAACGGAATTGTCACCGATAGACTATGAAGCTTATTTAAGACGATAGATACAATTACACGGTACGGTTAGGATGATATTATGACTGTTAAATTTAATGGAGATTTTCTAAATCTCTGCACCTGTCTGAAGACAAATCGCGCCTGTAATGACATTACATCAACGTCGACTGGTATGGTCGCATCAACATCACGCCGTTATCGGCTGTACAATCTACATTTCCGGCTATATCATTTGCATCTGCTTTTGAGAGTACAACCATCAAAAAGCCACCGTTCTATTCATTGCTGCAACAAGAACTCATAGTTCGTCTGTCGCAGCGCCCAGCAACTTGAAAAGACTGAAATAAAGAAGAGCTCTTTCTGTGCGAGGTTGAGCTGTGCCATTTTCTGCCGCTACGATGCAGCACAACTTACACAACATAAGTGCTGGGCAAACTCGAATAACCCTCGTAATCGACTCGCTATACAAATGTTATCATATGCAACATAATAATTCAGATTGTGAACTTCTGCTTCTTTTGCTCAGTACACCGTTCGGCTTCATCTGAGTATAATCGTTTAAAAATGCAGGTTACTTAGACGTACCATGTGTTGCCTATTGCAATTTTTGGTGGCTTACAGCATAGTAGGAAGAACATTCATAAACATGTGTTAAGCAAGTAATAGTTAATTACTTGTAGTGTTCTAGGACGGTAATTTTTTGATGAAACCATCTGAATTTCGCGTGTGCTGGGTTATGAGACCGGTATTCCAATATGTATAAGAGTGATGATGCCTTTTTAGTCATGTGTAAGACTTAACTTTTTTATAAAATTATGTAACAAAAACTAGTACTTGACGGTATGTCCTATCCCCTAATTTAGGACTCAAGACTTTTGTAAACAATGTGCGACATATGTTACCATCCACATACTTTCCGCGTTTGTGACACATCGTTCTACCACCTACTCAATTAATTTCACTTTTGATATAGCGTTTGCAAATCGTTACTCTTTGTAGTGTAAATAATAACGAAGCTGCAACAAAATCAAAAAATGTTTTGACTGCTATGTAAATGACTGCAATGTAAATACAATTATGTAAGTAAGTAATGCCACACACGCAGATACCTCTTTCTCTATGCAAGACCGCACAATGCAAGTATGTGGTGCAAGAGTGGAATAACTGACGTCAGTAGTGACATGATGAATTTCATCTATTTAATAGTAAGGTTATGTATCTCAGGGTTAATTTTGAAGTTACATTTGCACTGCTCATCTAAAGTAGGATCCGGTATGTGTGTGCGGGGAACACCAGTGTATGTCTTACCAACTGAAGTTCTGGAAGCGTTCGCTGGTGAACCTAGAAATACTTGCAT
>PNEQ01045356.1:0-10878 GCA_003012365.1 Medauroidea extradentata
GATAGCAGCAGTCTGAAACCAGTACAAATATGAAGGAACTACAGCACATATTCCAACCATAAATGTAAGTTTCACATAGCAGTGAAGCAATGAAATCAAGAATGCCAAACTTGTATACTTCTGTATTGTACAATTCACATAATGCATCAATGAAATCACAATCTTCTTCCAAAGAATTTATTTCCAACACACTAGTAACCAACCATTTTTCACTGTTGCAAAAAACAAATTTTTAAAATAATTCCAATGGTAGTGCGAGTTCATTATAAGTCTCAGCACAAACAAAATAATAAATTATGAAATTATAAACAAAATGAAAGATAATAAATTAAATTTTTGGCTAATTAAAAAAAATAAATGTTATGTACTCATTAACGAGGCTTCCTAATAAAAATAAATATTTTAAATGAAAACAAAACCTTATACTTATCCCTATGACTTTAACAACATAAATATTGTAAACAGAACACGCTACAATATCCGCCATTCTTCGTCCTTTGGATCTTCACGAACCTGTAAGACTCCATCTTTTCGCCATTAATATTTTCCTGGGTGTCACTCGTCCTTCTTCCATTCATCTTCTTATTGTTGGATGACAGCCCAGGTGGCTTCCGTTTCTGCAGTCCTCTTACTCGAGGAGACCACTTGTTGGGTGCACTTGATCCCTTTATTACTTTTATTTCTTGCATACTCTGGTGGGATCATTCTCTTCCAGTCCTGTAATGCCTCCGAGCCATGAGTATCTCCAGGGTTGCGGGACAGAGCATCTGGGAGTTGGTTTTGCTCTCCCCGACAGTGTTGTATCTCGAATGTAAATTCCTGCAGCAGGATAGCCCAACGAGTTAGCTTGGCTCATTCTTCTTTCATGGCGTTAAGCAAGGTTAAGGCCTGGTTAACAGTCTGCAGAATAAATGGGCGGTCTTCCAGGTAGTGTCTGTACCGTTTTATTGCCCATACCACTGCCAAACACTTTTCATTTACACTGTATCTTCTTTTGATTACATTCAGGGCTGCACTGGTGCATCCTATTATTTGTGGCGTACCCTTAGCTGTTTCTTGGAATAAGACTGCCCCCATATCTTGTCCGCTGGCGTCGGTCTGCAATATGATGAGGCTCAAGTAATCTGGGCGGTGCTGGGGTCCTTCTCTCCAAAGTGGGCCTTGATATTGAAATGGTGTTGTGGTACAGCATCCAATATTTTGGAGTTAAACACCTTTGTGAACTTTATTTGAAGTGTCTGAGGTGTTATAACTGGATGGGACTCTGAGTGTGTGTGAACTGATCGGGCTGTTTGAACGGAAACCCTACCCGGTAGCACACAAACTTAGATCTTCAGTAGAGCAAAAATCCAAAACTCTATTGTAGTAGTGGCAAAGAAAACAGGGGGTTATATCTTGATGTGAGGCGTGTCAACAGGATATTGGTACCTGACAGAGATTCTACAAAACCAATGAACGAATTACTTCAGAAGTATGAAGGTTGTATTTACTTTTCTAAAATCGATTAAGTCGCATCATATTGGCAAATTCCATTATCAACAACATCCGGACAGTACACAGCTTTTTCATATCAGGGCAAAACATATTATTTTAAGAGATTGCCAGTTGGACTAAACGTGTCGGTGAGTCATTTCATCAGAGGTTTAGAAGAGGTATTAGGATCAGAAGTACTTGGATTGGTTATTGTTATATGTTGACAATATACTTATTGCAACCAAGACTTTTCCAGAGCATTGTGAAATTTTGAAATTAGTATTAACAAAACAGCAAGCGGGAGGAATGACAGCAAGTATTATGAAATCAGAATTTTTAAAAGGGGGGATAGAGAATTGGGAATGGGACAAAGAACAAAGTGGAGCAGTGGATAAATTGAAATTTGAACTAGAAAGTGAAGTATTGTTGCATCATGCAAATTTAGGTAAGGATTTTTTCATTACATGTGATGCTTCTGTTATAAGCGGTAGGAGCAATGTAGTTTCAGCATGGCCAGGTCCTATGTCATTTACAGACTTGCAAGCTATTACATGGTAGGATTACCAGGTGGACTTCAGCCTTACAGAAGTACAACCTTAGTATTGAATATGTCCTGGGTAAGGCACAGGTTGTTGCAGATGCCTTATCTAGGAGTAAGGCAGATATTGCCAATACTAAAACTAGGGAGTTCCAAATTAGGAGCCTGAGTAAAGAATTAAAGGAGGTAAGTCAGTGCCTCGAGATATGTACAGAACAAACTAAGAAAGAAATTGTACAAGATCCAAATTGAGTAAGGTTCTACAAGAGATACAGTCAGGAAGGTGCAGAGATATCATTAAGGAGAAGTTCTGTGAAAAGGATGGGTAACTGTTTCAGAATCTCAGTAATTTGTGTTCAAGGTGGGTACTATTTGTACCAGATGAGATCACGGAGGAGCTTGGGAAAATAATGAATATAGAGTGTGGTCACTATGGAGTGACTAAGACAGTGAGATATGTTCAAAGATTTTGTCACTTCAGGGATATGTACAAAACTGTATCTAAGGTAGTTAGTAGGTGTTTGTTATGTGCACAAACCAAGGCACCAAACATGAAACGTCAGGGTGTGATGGGACATGTATTAGAAACTAGGCCTCTCGAAGTAGTATGTGTAGATTGGTTTGGTCCTTTACCTAAGAGTAAAGGGGGTGTACAATATATTCTACTAATTCTTGATGTTTTTTTCTAAATTTATGAAGCTGTACACTATTAAGCTACGGCACAAATAGTGACTGAGAAGGTAATGGACCACTATATGTTGGAAGTATGTACGCCAAAAAAAATTATTTCTGACAATGGACACCAGTTTCAGAGTGAGAAATGGAAAACACTGACAGCAATGTTGGGTATAGAACTAGGGTTTACGGCAGTGTATCACCTTGCTGCCAACCCGGCAGAATGTGTTATGAGAGAAATAAGACGGTTGTTCTGAGTGTATTGTCATGAACACCATAACCATTGGGCTAATTTAGTGGGGGAAGTGGAAAAACTTATAAATGTATGTTGGCATGAAAGTACTGGGGCTGCCCCAATTGAAGCAATGGGTAAAGGTAGACCAGAGACAGTGCTACAAAATTATGTGAATTATCCCACTGACAGTGATACAAAAGACACAGATTTCGAGACGATAAAGCGGAGATTAGAGTTTAAGGCGAAGAAGAGAAATCAACAATGGGGCAAAAACTTAAAGAAAGTGAGTTTTTAAGGTAGGGGATTGCAACACATCTCACTTCATCCCGATTGGATAAGCATTTCAAAAAATTTTTTGAACTATACGAGGGACCATATATTGTGGAAAGTATTGAGGGACATAATGTGCATAGAGTAAAGGGAGCGAACTGGCATGTAATGCTCCTAAGACCTTGGAAGGTTAGTCGGTAAAGGTGAATGAGTACATCAGAATTTGTAAAATGATTTTGTGAATGATCAAATTTGTGTAAGTGCTGTAAATGATGAGGTTTGCATGCGTTTTGTGGCCAGGAAGCAGTCTGACTCAGTCTCAGAAAATGATCAGCTGTTGAGACACAGCAATATTAATAAAGATAGGATTTAAGTTTTAAGTGTTTTCTTTTACAGTGTTTTCTGATGTAAGTTAGTGTGAATTTATGAAAGTTAGTAAATGAGAACAAATCATGGAAGCTATGTAAATAGTAAAGATCAGGTTATGTTAACATGCTATGGAGGCAATGTATTGTATGTCAAGCTGACATGATACATCTTTATATATCCTATAGTAAAATAGAGAGCCCAATGTTATTTTTTGGGAATCAGAAGAAATACTATGATATGATAAAAGGGCAAAACGTAAACATTGTCAATGATGGCGTGTGGGTTTAATTTAATAAGTAAGTAATACCAGTCCAGTGAATGAGGTATTTGTAGATACAGTATTACTGAGTTACTGGAAAAGTTTCATTTATAAATAATTAATTATATAGATGCAGTTGTTGGTTGTGTTAATAGGATTTGAAAAGTATATGTAACTACTTGGTAAGGTGATAATGGAGAATTGTGGACACAATGTAGTGACGTGTTTGTAAGTTATGATTGATGGACAGCTACAGGCTTGGCTTAGGAACCTTTCAGCCAAAATTTGGAAATATATACTGAAAGGTTAGGGGGGTAATGTAGCGTGGCGAATATAGTAATGCACACTAATTTCTTTTATTCTAATTTTGTAATCTCGTTTGCAAATTTTTACTTTATGTATGTTATGCTATGGTACGTAAAAGAAAAAAAAGGGGTATTTTGGTTTTGAACTATAAATAATTTCATATTGTGTTGCACATAAATGAATGTGGATTATACCATTTTAATATTTATACAAAGGTTAACTAAAGCCGAAGGACGAACAGGCATATCAGAACTAAAGATTAATTTCTACATTGGTGGTCTGGTAGTGTTGTGTTGCCTCGTACTGAGGGTTTTCCCGTGAGGGAAGTGCAGACAGTTGGTATTTAATTTTGTAAGGTTGATAGTAATGTGGGAGATTACCGTGAGCACTTAGCAACAGTCGAGTTTTGCCAGTTTTTAAAGGTAGTGAGTTGAGGCGTGTAGATGATTGGAGGATAGATGGGTTGGGTAAGCGAATCAGGAGAAAAGGGTCTGGGTTGGAGAGTATGATTTCGTGGAAGACATGCGCGAGGTAGATGCGGGCTTTTTGTGTGTAATTTTGCATCGCCGACCACCGAAGAGAGAGGACGTGAGTGAACTATGGCCTGATTTGTTGAGATGTGTTTACTAGTGCGATCAATTTCACGTGAGTAGGCAACACCCGTGTCCGAACTTTCCTTCCTTGTAAAACTTAACGAGGTGAACTTTTGACAATGTGAATGTCTGCTAAAAAGTTTCCGTTTAAGCGCATCTGCTACGTTGGTCAGCCGGGCTGCGTAGTGTAAACGCAATGGAACTGCCGGTTTGAACGTTGGTTTTCTCTAGAGATTTTCTGCTCTCCCTCGCGCGAAGGCCCTATTACAGTGGGTAAAATGCATTGTGTTTGGAAAATCCTAAATTGAATGAGCTCAGGCTATGTGTATTTATTTTAGTTTTCTGGAAATAAAACTAAAAATTGCTTTAAATTGGGTATTGTTAATTCAGCCTAAAAATTCAGTCACCAACCTAATGGAAATAGCAGTGTGTAAAAGTAACTAAAATTTTCTGAGTAATGTCACCAGAGTGATATTTCATCGGCAACAGTGGAAGCTAGTACACTTAACCATGTGATCCAGTGGCTTGATGTATGTGTGACGTGGACGACGACACGCGACACAAACAAGGCTCTGTGTGGCGAGATAGCACTAGTAACATTAAATAAACTTTATTGTTTAAAATGGTTGTATTTGTTAAAAATGTATAACAAAATCATAGGTAGCTGCAACATAGTAATTAAAATATCATGAATGTTGAATGTAAATAAGATAGTAATTAAAACATTAACATTAACGTTTGTTGAGGTTAGCAGATGTTTAATGGAAATGATAGCCTACATTTTAAAACATATTTTGAACAGTTGTCAGACTGTATGCTGGTTGTTAGCACACCTAGAGGCTGTACCAGTACTCACCACAACTTCTTCACCTGAGATGTGTGGTTGGCAAGATATACACGACATTACTAGTAGATGTATCTTCACATACAGATGGTGAGCTGGTTGTAGCATATCTGAATGCTGGACGGGTACTTACCACAGCTGCTTTGACGTCTGCGATGTGTTATTGGTATAAGGAACAACATTTGTGCTCGACTGACCATCTTCATAGTCGTGTTTCTCGTTGGGTGTGAGGTCGACTACATCATCCATTGGTTGGGCAGTCCTACGACGGAGTCCACCTCACTCCGAACACTACGCCTCCACCTGCAATGTCACAGTCGCACTCAATCTCTGCCCTACATCTTTGCAAATCTTTTTTGCTTGCCGTTTTATTGTAACTCTATGAACCCTAACTAATGTTAACACAATAGCGTAAGGGATATATAAACCTTACAACAGCTAACATGCTGGTATACGTTGTACCAGTACATATTTGCAAATAAAATGGAAAAGTACAATGCACGAATTCAAATTAGTGGATTTCAATTATTTACACAAAATAGGAACTTTCCTAACAATGTTCACATTTACAAGGAAACATAGAGAGCAGGACTACCACTTTAGAAGATTTGACTGATATATAGTTCATATTGCGAGAGGCCTCACTAACGAATAAATATCCAAACCTCCCGGAAATAAACATCGCTATGATGATGTTCTATTAACAGGCGAGTTCTCCCAGCTCGTGCTCAAAATGTTTAAATCCAACGTAATATTCTTCTTACCTCAGATTCTGACGATTTAACTTCCAATAAATACCTCGCCAGCGACCGCACCGCCTTGGTAATCACTCCTCGATGAGACTCCCGATGACGTGCGAGTCAGATTGGTATCTCCAATTTGGCCGATGACAATGCCAAAATACTTCGGGGAAAGCTAAGAGACAATGTTTCCAGATGCTCTTGTAGAAATTCACCAAGAGGCCGAATTCCAATGTCAATAAAGGATTGACAGTGTCTTCCCTCGGAGGCATGACACACCATTCGGGCCATTAAGTCTGATCTCCAGCATACATCAAGTTCAGGTTGTCCAACACTCCACCATAGTCAGCACAGAGCCTCAATAGCAACGTCCGTCTCACCCGACAATTCACTAGAGAAAAACTTACAGTCACCCTCCTACTACCCCACCTCTCACTCCAGCTCACTTCCCCTCCACTTATTCTCAACGTCATTGATCGCCTCCCCTCCACCCGAACACCAGTATACACTGTTACGGCCCCACAGGGGAGAGGGTATAGGTTTCTCATATAACATGGTCATATTGTACAACCGGGAAGACCATAACCCACGGCAGGCAACACACTTAACTCTCAAGGCAGCACAATGTGACCCTTAACTTATCTCTTTAGGCTTGTTTAAGATGGAGATCTTAGTAATAAAAATATTAGAAATGAATTAAATTCATTTACATGCAATCAAAACACACACACAAGAATTTAAATGATTCTTCGATAACAATAAATCACATTTTCACAACAACCCTGTAATGCACACAATGTTTGCCTAATATTGAAGATGAATGATCATAAGTATGGCAAAACCCCTTGAACGTTGATAGCACTAACACGCTGAGAAGGTGGTGAGGGTTGGGCTTTCGTTGAGGGGTGCTACTCGCGAGTGGTGTTTCTGGTGATGCAGACTGATGGGTTATATCTGCGTCTCCCAAGCTTGCAGTTATTCTCAGATCATCCCTATGCTTCTTTGCGAGTTTGCACTCTCCTGTACATTTTGAAACAACAACCCTTGTTCTTCAGTAAACGTTGCTTTAATTATTTCACGACAAACAATTAGGGATGGTAATTCTTGCATTACCTTTTATAATCTAGGATCTTGGTCTAATTCACCTTTCAGTTTATTAATACCCTTTTCAAACCCATCTTTTGCCTGTTCAAGACATTCACTGTATATATTTATTTAGTCATTCGTTCAAGCGATCCCTTATTATTGAGCGAACTCTGGGATATAGAACATGTCATATATAATTTATAATTAGGCTACATAAATCACACATACTAATAAAATCTTCAGCCATTACACCCTGGCACCTAAGAATCTAAAAAGTCCTTTACAGTATAAAATAAATTAGTAATTAAGCTACGTTTTTTTTAAGATGGTTTGTACACACTCATTTCTCCATCGTATAATAGCCTGATATCTGTAGGTAATTTATTAAAAAGTCTCAAGGCATAGTAGTAAATGCCTTTTTGACAAATATAGACAAATTACATGTTGGAATATGTAAGTTGTCCTCTGATCTTGTATTATAATAATGTATACAATTGTTAGATTTAAATTAATTTGTATCCTATATTACATATAATAATAAAACATAAATATATAAACATTGCAAAGGTAAAATATTAAACTTCTTATACAATGTCTTACAAGATTCACACATTTTACAATTAGTTAAAAAAAATTTACAGCTGATTTTTGCAATTTAAATATTCTTCCAGCCTATTTATTTATATTAATTATGGCCTGTACATCTAGAAAGTGTATCTGCAACTACTTGTAAATTATGCTCTTGCAAAGACAACACCCAATCCTACCATGCAACAATTTGCATCTACTCAATTGGCAAAGGGCCGTATTGTCTGTATGTATGGTTTTATGCCTGAAACTCAACACAGGCAAATACAATACTCAGTAGCTCTTTCTCTGTCACAGTATATCCTACCACCTCGACAGAGTTTAAAGCCATGCTGCTAAACTAACTGGTATTTGACTTCCTCTACTGTTACATCAACCTGGAGCAGTGTAGTCCCTACTACTTCATCACAAGCAATCAAGAATCTGTCCTCTAACCTAGGATAATGTAACAACATTTGTTTTTATGGTTCAAATTTGAGTTTATCTACAGCCTCACTTTGTTCCTCGTCCCATTACCAGCTAGCTTCTTTCTGCAATAATCTTTGAAGAGGTGTACAAATAACGCTGAAATTTGTTACGTTATAAACAAGCTGTGAGGTATAGAGCTAAATATTGGTTGAACATGTTCCAGTATTATTCATATATGTACCATCAACGCAAGTAAGGAAACTTTCACATTAACAAACCATTTATGCTCTTAGGAACACACAAAAGCAACATGGTACCTTCGACTAACTTGTAAAGTTGAAACCGAAAATGAAAGGGAAACAAAATTCCCCTGAACAGTATACGTCCACGATTGATCATTTCTGTTCCTTGAGAGATAATAACAATTATTATTATTTTGGTTTACTTAAATGCATTAATATTGAATTAACTTAAAATATATTATAAAAATTTCATTATAAAGAACAATAACAGTATTAATTTGGTTAAATTAAAGATTGAAATACACAACACACACTAAACATTAATAGAACATATAATATGACATTTCTGCACATTTACACAAATCAAGTTAAACTGGATACAACTGTGATGTCTGGGGTAGCTGCCAGACAATCATGAAAAAAAAAAAAAAACCATACATAAATAATAAGAATAGTAGCTGAGTGGTTCAATTAATAAGGACTTTACATAAATTCGGCAAATACTTTACATTTATTTACTTACTTGAATGTGAAGCTGAAGTGGGCCATAAAGCAAAGCTAACAATGTCAAACTTATAAGCAATTTCATTTCTCAAGAATCTACTCTGGTGGCTGAAGGGTGTGGCATCTGGCACAAGCTTCAGGTCGTCCCCAGCAGCAACAGTTGCTGCCTCTTCGAGATTCGCAGCAGAAGTCGACCTCCCAAGGGCAAGCGAGCCATAATAAAGGACGCAGATGAGTGGCAGGAGAATCTCCCTCCAAAAGTGATCACACCCCCTGGGTGTGGCCTAGTGATGAGAAGTTACCGAGGACACTCTGTGATTGGCTAGAAACAATGCCCACGCACTCAACAGCTCTGTCAAAATGTCTGTGTCATAGGAGGGGCAAGACTCACGTGGCAAAAGAATTGTGGTTGAACTGTGTCCAAACGGCGAGACAGATGTGGTCAGGCTGTGCTAAAAGTATTGGCTAGTCATGACAGGATGTGAGCGCCAGGAAGGTGCAGCTTGTGGTCGCCCACGCTGGCTCCACTGCACGCCAGGTCAAAGCTGGAAGGCAACCCTAGCTTCTCAATGACTGAAATAAAACTTCCATGAACCAGTGCGTAGAAATTAAGTATGAAAATCCTTGGTTCAATGCCAGGCAAGGACGGGCATCACAATACCACGCTTCTTTTGAAAAGATTTTATACATAATGTTGCGTGTTGGCCGGGCACCAGGCACATTACATCATGCTGGGTGGTCAGTCCTGTGAGTCAACAAGTGATGTCATGGGTTTTCGCAACTATGTCGCAACTCCCGAGAGACGTCACTGGGTTTCCCCGATGACGCCAATGTGAATACGTGACTATCAACAAGTACGACCGAGGTAATGTCTGTTTTTAGACTTCAGGTCACCATATTTCATCAGCCATTGACGTCATTGAAGGGGCCGTATAAAAGCACCGGAACTGCGCAATGTGAGTCTAGTCTGGAAGAGAGTCGAGAAGAGTCAGTCTTGTGATAGTCTTGTAGTGAGTCGTGAAGATGAAGTGAGACCGAGAGTGGTGTGAGGCAGCGCCCTTAGGGGCGGTGTTGCCACTGGGGTGGCGATGGGCGTCGTGAGAAGTGACGGGACGAGAGGCGACGCTTGCGGCGGCGCAGAGATAAGGACCCAGCGCCTTGGGGGCGGAATCACTACTGTGTCGAGGCTGATGTAACATCGGCGGAGCTGACGAGGTGTGGCATCACGAGGGTGGCAACACGGCAGCGGTGGTCGGTGTAGAGTCTGAGTAACATCAGCGCCCTACAGAAGGGACACACAATACTCAGGTTGACGTCGACCGGTCCTCACAGGTGTTTGCATGGCGAACTAGGCTACGTTTGGTCGGCGTAATGGTGGTGAGAAGGGCGCCAGCATAGTCTGCACTCGGACTAGCACGAGACTCTTGTGTTTGTAGGGTCGTGGTCGAACACCCGGGCTAAATACCTGTGAGGGGTCTGTCTAGCTGACTGCGATGAATACAGTTACCTGTCGGACATGTTGTGGGCCTGTCCACGCCACAACCACACTTATGAAAGCACTGACTCTAGTCACCTATGGGCTGGTGACACGCCAAGGGTGAAATGGATACTCTTAAGTGGAATAAAAGAAAAACTCACCAATTGAACAGTTTCCTGAACATATATATTACCTGGAATGTAATGATGATGGTACAACAGCCGGGTTAGCGGACGCGCGAATTAGGCCTCGCGGGGAGCCATGTTGGAAA
>PNEQ01045357.1:0-10879 GCA_003012365.1 Medauroidea extradentata
ATTAATCCATATCCATGCTCATTTTGCCGGAATTCTGGAACATTTTACTTCCATTTACACACCTGATGTCAGATTTCAGGGGCGGGGGGAATGAAATAACTTGTCACGTAAGCTACATTCCTATTCAAAAATAATCTCGTTATCTCCATGGGTTCACGAATTACTGAGAATTATTTGGAAACACATTACATTTCTTAACCGCCTTTTGGGTAAAATTTTGAGGAAAAAACACTATGACATTTCTTAACGGACTTTTGGGTAAAATTTTGAGGAAAAAACACAATGAAAGCAGGTTTTTTTATTTTTAAGTATTTATGAAAGCTTGTAAGAATCAATTAGATATCTCAGCAGGTTGGAAAGTATTCGTTCAAAATACATTTTAAGTTTTTCACCCTTCATTTAGAAATTTGAAAAAATCTAAAAATATTGTAGTATGTATATGAATACACTATACTTTGAAGCAAAAATAATGTAATCTCGCAAAACTCATTTACTTCCTGTAATCACTTTAATTTCCCAATTTAGAAAAATTCCTTCTTGTTTGGAGTTCACGTCGTGAGGGGAAGTCACCTTGAAAATTTCGTGTGTCTAGGTCCAGAGGTTTGGGCTGTGTGTGTTGATATGTCCCTAGCCTCGCCGCCGCGCCGTGTCACTCGTGGTGCAAGCGATACTTATAGAGATAAGTAATCTCACTACCCACACTCTTCGCCTCTTTCCCCCCTCCCTCCCCTCACTCTTTGTGTTTAGTCTGAGAGTAGGGAGAGTCCGAGCGATGAGAAGTGCGAAGCAGAAAAGAACAAAGGAAAAAGCTACATTTAAGGTGGTTCAAGCGGTGGCCGCTAGATGTCATAGCGCGCAGCGAAGAGCAGTACGTCCTCACTCCACAAAGGCTCGCTGCCAACTGACTGCCGATATTCGGCTCCCTGCATTATATACGATCTAACTGCGCGCTGATAGCATACAAGTACGCGTTTGTGGACGGTTTAGGCCTGTTTGCGGCTTATTCCCACACATGACTGATTTTCAGCGTGCACCATTTCCCTTAAGCCTGATGACATGGCTGGATGTCTACACATGCCTCAGATATGCCTTCCTCAGTCTGAACTTTAACGTACCGATTATTCACATCCAAGAGGATACTAACTTCTAGCCAAATTGATATTTCGAAAATCACAAACGAGGCAAAATACATAAACAATGCACTGAATTTAGAAAATATGCTTAGAATTTCATTCTAAGTAAAATGAGTCCAAACTTAATAAGAAAACAAACTGAATAGCAAAAGTGGCTACTTTCAAAATCTCATCAATGCTTACGTGTGTGTGTGTCTATACACATATATATATACATATATTTTTACAATTATTGAATCTATTTCTATTGGGTGTAGATTATATCATCTACAAAAGTGCCTTTCTTTGTGGCACAGGAGATGAGATATCGCATATAAAGATCACATTACAGCCTATAACATTTTATCAGTACTAATCATTGGCATCATCTTCCAATGCTGCTTCGAGCTTACGGCCAGGTCAGTCTGGTAAAGCGCCTCCATCGTCCTGTGTCCCATCACCATGCTTCTTTTTTTACTGTCTCCCAGTCAGCTCCTCTTCTTTTCATTCCCTCCGTCAACTGTTCCTCCCATCTCTTCATCTGTCTTCCCTTTGGTCTTTTTCTACGGTACCTTAATTTCTGCATTACCCTCTGTGACCTGTCACTCTCGCTAATCTTTCTGTTTATGTGCCCATACTACTTAATTAGTTCTTCCTCTTTATTAGATTATGTACCAAGATACTGTATCAAATAATTCATTATTGTAATATTTTATCTTCCATAGTGAATCAGATAATTCATGTTACAGTTTCAGTAAAAATTTTGATAAAATGAACAGGACTTCAGACAGCGTATGCGCAATGCAATTAATTTAGTGAATTGGTACTACTGTTAAAAATAGAAATATCAGCAGCGATACTATCTGTTATGTGAGTTGGCTGAATTGTTTGTTGCCACTAAAGTATCACCTGTGTCCAGTATTATTGTCTGGTTTCAGATTGTCTGAACTCTGCTTTTTGTTATACAATTTTAAACAATTACACTCAGAGATTGTCGAGTACGTTGTCCAGTAAGTGCATAGAGATTAAAGTTTGAAGGCAACTATAAGCTACAAGTGGTTGTGTTCACAGTTGTAGAAGAACAGGTTTGAACACGGGAGATGAAAAGTGGTCTTCATATTGACTGAACTAGTTCCTAAAATAATCATTGGTGCCACTGATACAGTGGTGTTGTTTTAACATTGTGGTACGTTGATCGAGTAGCAAGTGCATCCTAGACACGAGGGGCACCATTAGTAAGATTTTATAACATAGCATTAAAACACTACTGTGGGTGTTTTATGTCATAAGGTGGTTAACACAGTAGTGTTGCTAGATATGCTAGTGTCCAGATCTTTATTTTAAGCCCGTGGTTCTGTGCACGTACAATAGTTGTAATTATGTTTTCATCCTTTTAGATACAGTGAGATTCTGTTGTGTACGGAATATTTTCATGGAATTGTTACGTTTTACTATTGGCATTAAATAATTTTAAGCGCATAGTTTTAAACAGCTATGAAGGCTCAGTTAGATAACTTACAATAATTGATGGGGGTTGTGTGTTACTAGTGTATTTAATGTGTAAATATAATGTAATAGACAACAGTTTCATGAGCAGTGTAATGTAGATGTAAACATGTACATTCCTGTGACATGAAAACACATAGGAATGTGTATATTTACATACAGCAGCAACATACAGACTGAAAATATAAATTGCGCGCAGGACTTTAAAAATACTCACTTTTTGTGAACCACCTAAAAAAAAAATATTTCTCATGTGACCCTATTTTTGATGGTTTAAACAGCGTTGTTATCTTGTGTGGTAATGTATGTTTCTCTTACTTTTTCACATTGGGTTCTGTATCCATAAATGCAACAACTCGTCATTATTAGACACTTGATACCCACATCATCTCGATGAGACAGGAAATAGTGCCGAGATGCCAGGGGACTTTCTTCTCTTGCCAATAGATGAGATAGCATCTGTTCAAACATCTTCCTTATAGCATCCTCTAAGATACTACAAGGAATTGATTGTGTGAGCAAGATAACATTAATATGTGAACGATATCTTGTACATTTGTGTATGAATGTGTGAAAGATATTAAAAACTGAATGACAAATTTTTAATTAGTTTAGTTGAGGGTGTTGTAAAAGAAAGTTTTGGTTTTCATTGTTTATTTTTGAGATTTAGTTATTACATAATAAAATCCAAATTAGTGAAACTATTGCCATAGCTTTTAGTTGAAAACTTTAATTTAGGCCTAATTTGTTTTAGTTTAACCCATATGTGCTTTGCATTATTTCATAAATTGTTATTGGTTTATCATTAATGTACACAGTCACACACACATGCACACACTTGCATATACATTATATGTAGGTTCTGTTTATGTGTGTACTGTATATACACATTCATACACACACAAAGTTATACTTCATGCAGTTGCTTGAAATGTTAGAAGACTAAAATAATAATAAAAATATTCTTTACACATTGGTTTTGCCTGTGCAACTGTACATATAATGAATATGAATGTTACATAAACATTTAAGTAATAGCCGTAATGATGAAACAGAATTTGAAACTGGAAGTCACAACAGAAGATTAATACAAGGAACGTGGGACCAACACTGGTTTGATAGTTCCATCAGGACATGTTTTGCTTGAATATAGCCAGTATCTAGTAATGGTATTCATGATAGGGAAATTTCCTATTTTTTTACTATATTTATATTTGAAATTGCGTTTAATTTAATGAACAACGGTACCATACTTTCTTTCATTGTGTCTGTGTAACTTAATAAAAACTTAATTGAAATAAGCAGTCTGTTTTGCGCTCCAAAAACGTAAACCGCCATGATGATTTCCGTGTGACGTCACGATACTGTACATATTAATGTACGTAACACACAAACGACGGCAACATACGTCCAAATTGTGAAATTGTGTTAAACAAAGTAGTTTATGCGGTAAAATCGAATATGGCTTGAACTCGGAAGAGTATAAATTTGGATAGTAGTTTGTTTGTGCAGCATTAAAATGAAATTCACTCGGAATAAAATCTTAACTTTAGCGCCGTCTGATAAATCAAGGTGAACTGCTTGGTTTAAACTTCAAGAAGATACCTAAATGACTGCTATTAACGACAAAGATACTGTTTACGTATGTAATGGTGCATTGTGTACAACATGACATGATTAGCATAAAGTAAATAAGTTCTTTTAAGTTAAGAATTGCGGTCAGAAGTGTGCATTTTACGACGAATTCTCTGCAGCTGTAGTGTTTTGGCTGCTCCACTGGCTGCGGCAATGTCATTAGCCAATAGGCGAGGTCAAGGCCCCGTGATTGACCGATAATTCGAGGGGTGGGCGGAGTCTTGCGAAATGAGTTAGCCAATAAGAACACGTTTTCAATGTTTGTGGCGGCGTTTGAAAATATCGCATTTTTAAAGCTGAATAATTTGAAAATTACAATGTTCACGAAACTATTGCTTTGCCTGGCTGCATTTAGTGCCGAAATAATTTGGAAGAATCAGATAAATATTAAAAACTTTTTCTAGAAATTTTTCCTATTGTGTAAAACCTATCATAGAAGGAAAAAAGACTTGTGCTGCTTGTATCGTGTTAGTACATAAAAATAAAACAGTGGATGTACACTTTGTGTATTGATAATTGGTGCTACAATAAATGGCTGGGAATTGAATCTTCAAAAAAATTAATTTGTTGATTTAATTTTGTGCATTTTTCCCTTACTCAGTGCTGTAAAAATTCAAATTCGATGTAAAGAACAGAAGGATGTATGGAAGGTGAAGTTGGCTGGCGAGTATAAGTGAAAGGCCTCAGAATACGTAGGAAGATGTGATGGGAAAATAGATAGTGGTTGATGTATGACAGTAAAAGACTGGTGTGGAGCAGAGAGGCAGCGAAATGTGAAATGCAGAGGTATTTATGGCAGTTTATAAAGTTTTACATCCGCTTTAACCCACTACCACCAAGATGATCAAAATTTACTACAGTTTCGGTTTAAGAAAAATTACTCTTGTGGAAAATTTATTTTTATTCAAAAAGTGCTATTATTGTTCCCTCTTGCAAGCGAAAAGTATATTTGCTGCAAGAAATTATTATTACGTATTTAGTTTCATCACAAAATACCATTAAATTTGTGAACAGCTCATTACTTAATTTATTCACTGTTTCTGTAGCTAGAGTTGTCTCATATTTATTTTCTGTGACAGTACACATGGGATGTGTTTCATTGATGGTGCATGCTGCTATGCGTTGTTAAGTTGTGCACACTTAGTCACCATTAATTACCTGATCTTCACAATTAAAATTATACTAAGTGATTTTGTAGGTCACTTGTCATACATTAAAAATAGTTATCGGCCTATTCTGGAAACAGTTTGCATGTAGCACTTAATAATTTTCAATGCCTTTTAAATAACTGTGTTTCCTTTTGTAATTGCATCTGGCTTATAAATCAGACATTTCATTACAGATTATATACAAATTTTTGTTAATTCATAATGAAACATCTTGAGACTATATAGTGATAGTGTGGATAATTTTTTCCCAATTAAGTTGCTTTTAAACAGAGAATCTCACAGTTGTCAATGACTATAGTTAGCTTTGAACATCAGAAGTGTTCTGTAATACTTAAATACATATACCTTATGTTTTACAATATTCTGAATATGTACTTAAATTTTGAGTTTAGTGTTGGAAATTTTATGTTTTGTATGTATAAATTGAATGTATCTTCTCATTTAATTCTGTAAGGACGAATTTATTCTGTAACTCATTGGATGTGTTGGTATGTGTGAATCAATTGAAAAAGTTATAGTATAAATCTTTTTGTCTGAGTATGTGGTAGTAAACTTTATATTATTGAAATAAATAATGTTGCAGAAGTCATGAAGAGACAGTTGTAAAGTTCCTACATGTACAATATTTTAAAAAGAATGTGAGTTCAGTATTTTGATAGTTTGAGGAAAAATTTTAGATTTTCTTGGAGTTTTAGACACTATTTATTAGTGCTGACCCGATACATCAGAGCTGATACTGCTGAAACCGATGCACAAGGTGTAATTAATTCACCTCATAACAAATTGTTGACACATCCCTCAAACAAATGTAATACCCGGCAATTAATGTTGGCATGTATAAGCTACAGAAAAACGAAATAGGCCGATATGCATATGGGAGCATTCTTAGCAGTAGGCCTATATAAAAAAACTGGAACTATATAATTTGATGATTTATAGCACTAGTTCCATTGAACTGTAACATTCCTTAAACGTTCTGGAGAAATTTGCATGGATATATGTTATTAACACACATTTCTGAGAAATTAACAAAAAGCTTAGGCCTATCTTTTCAAGGAAACCAAATTTTACTTTAGGCTAATAAAGACGTATGTACCCACACGAACGTACGACCAGTACATAAACACTGTAATACTTAGCCACTCAAACATAATATCAATAAACTACACTTGTTATTTTCATTTTAAAAATTAATTTTCCCCGAATTGTCTTAGGTAAGTCCTTGCCAAGGAGCCCTTTACAGGCTAAGTTCTGTGCATATCCGAACCCCCAGTTCACTGTAACGTATTCTGAATGATTTAAAGTATTGAGTCACCTGCTCAAAATTGTGTCAGTAGCCCTTGGATATGCTACCCATTTGCAGAAATTAATATAGTGTAGGCCAACCTTTTGTTGTTACAGCAAGAATGTAAACATAGTTGTCAGAACATTTCCCAGGTGAAAGTGGCACTGGGTTGAAGGGGGAGAGAAATTCTGAACATTCTTCCTGCAGCTGTATATGTAGAAAGTGATTTTTATAGTTGGTTTTTGGCATGCAGTTCTAGTAGAGATCATCCCAGAGGTGTTTGATGGAACTCACATTGGGGCCCTGAGCTGGCTAGAGCATTTCTAAAATGTTGTCCTCATATAGTAAAACCTCTTTATAACAACCCCTTTTATAACAACCATCTCTCTATAATAACCCTTTTCTCAAGAACTGTGGAATTTTAAAATAGGGGTTTTACTGTACAATAAACCTCTTTATAAAGACCACCCCTATATAGAGATCCTATTCTAGGGAACCATGAGGGGTCTTTATAGAGAGATTTTACTGTATAGAGATTATATTATGATAGTTTGCTTTGTGGCAAAATGCAGGCAGTGTTGTTATAATGTTGCCTCTTGCTTTTGAACATAAACATCTTAGTATAGAATTGAGAATGTTGATATCTTGTATGGTTAGTAGTCTAATTTTTTCTGGAATAAGTTGGTAGTAGTTCATATCATAAATATGTTTTATTTTTGACCGTAATTTCTCCACGAAAATAATTTTACATAAATTTTAAAAAATACAGTACATCAAAAATATGCATGCAAAATATTGAATAGTGTCACATTATTACATCACTTAAGACTTTCTTTCATGTCTTTGTGAAGTTTGGGTCAACTGTCACAGAAGAATATTAAAGGTGTGGCAAGTTTCTGTAATTTATTTCATTTTATTAGAGTTGTCTGTAGACATTACATGTATGTATTACTGTATAATGAATAGTTCTCATGCTACATGATCGAGATTTTGACAAGTTATGCAAACATTGTAATGCCTTTAATAGTCTCATAACTTTTATATTATTTATGTAATTTGATAAATAATGTGCCATAGACAGTATCTGTAAAAGTGAAGGTCACAATTTTAGAACTGTAATTATATATTCATGTTTATTCATTGTTTGTTTGTATGTATATGATGTAATTAAATATGTTGTTAAATGCAAAGTAAGTAACTGTTTAATAATTACTGGTTTGAGTAGTTATGATACATATGCCTGTGTAAATTTTTTGTATGTTGCTTCAATGGATGTTACCAAACCAAAGAAATTTGGACAATTTTGTGAGTGTTGGATACAGTGTTATTACTTTTTTAAAAAATAAATATGTATATTTACCTATTGTTACATTGTCTACATTTCTTTTAGTGCTTATAATTGGATAATTTTATGGGTTAAGGTGGCTCACTAGACTTACTGCATTTCATGTGAGGTACACAAAGTGCTAAGGGTGTCTCTTATTGGCGTGTGTAATGAAGTACAAATCTCTCTGTGCGAGTCATTCAACTGGCATGCTGTGCATCGCTATTATTTTTTCTGTGATTCTGTAAGCATTGGCCTAGTAACTTTATTTGTGGGAAGTATAGTATAAAGTCTATCAAGCACATGTTTCTATTTGTTGGTCTTATGGCTCCATTTGGTGTTATCCCAGATACTGCATTCTGGAAAAGCTATTTTCACTCATTTTGAGGGGCACAATTATATTTATAATAGGCATGCTGAATTTATCTTATAGTGACATAATTTGAAGTTATCGTAGGTGTACAAATTTAATGTGTATTAAGTAGTTTCACAAAAAAAAAACATTCACAACTCAGTGCAAAAACTGTTACAACTTAGGTAGGCAGGCTTCTTAAGCATAGTTTGTTGCAAAAAGCAGACAATACAGTAGTTTTTAAACAGTGGTAATTTAAGGTGCAACTGCAGAGTTATCAGTGAATCTGCACTAATGGCAGTTTTCCATATTAAAGTGTAATTTTTAACTGTGTACTACAGAAAAAAAGTTGGCTATTTAACATTTTTCTCATTGAGTTTTAAAATTTATGTACATTTGAAGATATTTAGAGATTATTATATATACAGTGAACCCTCGATAACTCTGACTAAAAGGGGGGAGAAGCTGTCTGAGTTACGATTTGTCCGTGTTATCGAGGGGCGTCCGGGAAGGCCCCCCCCCCCCCAGTAATTAATCACAAGAAACGTGAGGAAGTCAGTACGCTATCATTTCTACAAACAAACGAGGCTGAAATATACTGCTTTGTAAGTATCAATTTGCAGGAGGGGTAGTGGGGAAATTATCACTGTAACGTGGAAAACTATAAAAGAATGTCAGACAACCTGGGCCGGCAGATTCTTTTTTATTTTTTTTATGCTACTTTTGGCAGATCTTTTTTTATCTGTGCTAGAAGCTAGCACCAAAGCACCCTTCTACTACATAAAAGTTCTCACCCCCTTCTCTCGTCTGGCTGGCGATAGGACTGTGCGACATCCAAAATTTGATATCGACATTCGACATGAACCAGATGTCGATAAAAGTTCGACATGTCGATTTCGACACCATGTCGATTTCGACACCATGTCGATTTCGACATCATGTCGATTTCGACATCATGTCGATTTCGACATCATGTTGATTTCGACATCGTGGCAATTTCAACATCATGTCGATTTCGACACAATTTTGATTATTTCCCCGCGTGTCGAACAAGTAAATATTGCCATACATTTTATTATATCTACAGCCCTACCATGATGTTTCGTAAATTGATATTAGTATTTCGGATAACGAACAAATCATTGAAGCTGGAATGCATGTGTTAAAAATGTTGCTCAGGAATGCATTATATTCATATTCAGTTTACCAAGCCTATAAACTGCATGTTGATGTGCGACACTGCGAGGTGCGACCATTTGTTTTGCTGACGTTAGAATAGTATTACATGCGACAGGATGTTCAGCTTTAATCGTCGTGTTGCACCTATTGTGTTGTGGTAGTAGCCATGAGACAATAACACATAATCTGGCAACTGTAAAGAGGGGAGTGGATTAATAATTTGGCTTTAATATTTGAATAATTTTGTTTTCATTAAATGCTAACGATCCTATGTTTACATGCTTACCTTCATATTGGCGGCTGATGATAGTATTTTTTTTGTAACTATGCCACCCCAATATACTTAATACATTAAAAAAAGCAATAAACCATACATTGTAAAATAAATTAGTGTGCTGCATCACAGCCTTCATGCAAGTACTGGTAATTTTAAACTAGCCATACCCGTGTGTTTTTTACAGTGTATCGTAGTAAACGTACAGTAAATACAAGTAAAATAACAAAACCACAGTAGATGTATTTTTACACGCTGTTGTGTAAAATAACCCGTACTGTAAGGGTAAAAGAAAATTAGAATTATTTTGCTTTCGCGGTTGTGGCAAGAATGTTACCGATGGATAAGTTTTATTTTCTAAATATCAGTTTAACAATTAGTTTTGAACGCATAAATTAGTTTAGCCAATGAATTTTTATATTTAGACAATGTGTAAATTTTCAACATTCGTTTTAAACGACTGAAAATGTATCTAGTCTTAGAGGATTCCAACCCATGACCTTCAGACTATCAGCTCAGCATTATAACCACAAGAACACAAGTATTCGATACACATTTAATCTCGTAACTTCAGCGGTAGAATTTAATCTATAGCATACATGAACAACTCATGTAATAGGATATTTTAGACTAATTGGAAATATTTTGACATACTGTACACCAATTACCAAGTTTTATTCCACTCTACGCGTATATCTGCTGAATTATATTCTACAAGTAAGCATAATATAGTATGTCATTGTATGCGACGATCTAGTTTTCAAAACCAAGTCATACAGACAACCAAATGAAAAACAAGTTTATGCACATAAAATATTTGGAATAGGTTTCTATGATATAAATTATACACAAACTTCATTAATGAAGTGGCAGTTGTGACTACTTGAAAATATTATTCAAGAATTCAGTTAGGACTACAACTAAATCACAAACCATTTTAAGTTTGAAGTTTAATCTGCATATTAATATTTGCATAGACAATTCACAATTGAAGAGATTTATAACGAATTAATAATTGTGTTCGAGATTCTTAAACAAAGAAA
>PNEQ01045358.1:0-10878 GCA_003012365.1 Medauroidea extradentata
CGTTCAGTTGCCGGCACCGCTCGCGGCTTGCTTCGTGATCGGCACAGTGCACACTGCAATTGCGTGCTGCACGCGCTAATCATACTACATGTTTGTACATATTAATGGGCATGTATTCACATTTATAACACGGAGAAAAACGGTTCGGTTAACTGAAGGTTCGGTTAAAACAGAGTCGGATAAGCGGGGGAGGAGTGTATACAAAAAATCAAGTAAATTTGAGACGTAGCGGTTAAAGCCTCTGGTTGATTTCATATGGAATGACCCATAACAAAACCAATCAAATTATGTTAAGTAAAAAAATAAACGTACAAGCTTAACTTTGTTAAATAATGCTACATTGATCCCTTACAAGACACTTGATTAATTTTACAGGCTCATGAAGAAAAATTTCTAACTATAGTAGAACCCCGATATGAGTCCTTGATTTTACCAGTTCATACAAAGGCACCATGAGGCCTTGTAAAATCGGGGTTCTACTGTAAATTAAGCTACATTAAAAACAAATTTATATTTTGGAAGAATTGTCAGATTAGAGGGTTGCTTAACAGTATTCGTCATTTCCTTACCTAAATAAGCCCTTCAAATGTTTTGAACAATAGACTCGTGTTAAGCTTTCATAGGTAAGTATGAACCTTGTGCTGTAATGTTTCTAAGGTGTGTACTACCATCTGTGAGTGTACTGTATGTGACTGATAATAAACTTACTGAACATAAATACTTTAGAACTGTTATTGGTGCTGTTAGACTCCAGTGGTGGTAGAGATTGAGGTGGTGATGAAATTGGTGTAAGTTGTAGGTTGGTAGGTGGTGTTGCTGTAGTTACCTTTCTTACCATTTCAGTTAACCTCTTTCCTCTTTTAACAGCAAAGTACAACAGCACCTAGCAAAACATTTATCTCTACTCCCCTTGGAACATCACAGCACACACAAAACAAGCAGAACATATGGAATAAGTGGATGGTAGTAAATCTGATTATTAACGAAAATTCTTAATTAGCTGACTGATTAAATAATAACTAAATGAAAGAGAATTAAATTATACTGGTGAAGTAGTTACTACCAGATCCTTACAACATTTAAATTAATGAAATTATGTGATTTAATTGCTGTTTAAAATTAGAGTTTATAGTAGGAAACTGATTGAGGTTATTGTAAAATAAATCTAGTACAAGATGGTATTAATTAAAATGATAGAATTTAGACTGTTTCACCAACTGTTACTGCAGTGTTCAATAGTTAGTTCAGTAAAGCAATTAATCAAAATATTCACAAAATTAACAGTGTGAGGTGAGCATGAGATCCTTGATACTTTCGGACCCCTGGTCTTAAGAGTCTTGCACAGACCATACGAACGTCGGGACTATAGCTGAGAAAAGCCATTTCTCACGGCACAGTCCAAGTCTGTAATTAACTGGTCACAGACGTAGCTGATCTCGTGACTATTTAAGACAAGCTCAAATCCTGTGTCATACCGCTTGGGTGGTCCCGTGGCGTCGGTGGAGTCACCTTTGGCGTCAGCGCGTCGCCGGCTTGGTTGCTTGAATACTCTAAGAAAATTTAAGTTCTGCTCAGATAACTCTTCCTAAAATGTTATTCCGACCCCTAGCTGTGATACTGCTATCTTGGCCCGCAAAAGCTAATCAAAATTACGATGACGCTAGTGAATTTAGCTGTAAAACGAGCGGACGTGAGCTGACACGCCCATTCGCGTCAGTCGCCGGGCCAAGATTCCATTCGAAGCCTCGAAAACTTTCAAAACCCCCGGCTATTTCTCAAGCCTAACTTGAATACCTCCAAGACGTTTGGGTTCAAGGCTAACACGAAAGAAATCCCGATCAAACCGAAACGAAAACTAAACCAAAAGAGAAATCCTACATTCAAAACACAACAAAACAAAATAAAAATAAAAAAAGTATTGGATGCGAGTCCTGACATGATAAAATAATATAAATAAATTTAAAATAGCTAACTAGGAAGAGGCAATTTAACTATCATTCTAGCCAAAGAGAAAATGTAAACATTAGGTTAAAGACTACAACAAATAGAAATATATAAACAAACAAAATATTTAGGTTAAGTTTAAAAACATAAACAAATAAAATAAATAAGCTATCATTCTATAGCGAAATGCTATAGTGCACTCGGAAATAACCTTAGTTAATGTTCATGTTTAAGCATCATTGGTTTGAAAACAAATTTAATAATTGAAGTTTTAAAATAACTTTTTAAAAATATATTAGGCAGACATTTTCTGAACCAAATGATATTCTACAAGAATACCGTACATTTAGAATTTTACAGTTCACAAAAAATTTTTTGGCACTCACCCATCCAAGGAGACACACACAAAATTAAAAATACAGTACAACACTTGTACTGTATAACTCTTTTCTAGTTATAAGTCTTTCAATGTTTGGTAACTGTTCTTTAACACAACATGACTCTCTTATTAGGAATTCCCTTTCACACAGCACACATTTTTCAGTCCCTTTAGAAACGTTATACCAGGGTACAACTGTAATTATTTGGGAGTCATTCACAAATATATACAGTGGAACCTGGTTGTAACGATAATTGTCAATGGCAACAAAAACTGACTTTATAAAAGATTTCTGTTATATAGACAGTCAACATGTATTATAGAGAGATGCTCCACATAAAATTGTTATAGCGGAGATGACGTAAGCCAAACCCTTCAACCCAGGGTTTCATTATGTAATTACTTATTTAGACATTCAATAAAATTTTAATTGCTGAAGTATGCATCACGAAAAGTAATATCAAGCTCAAGTGCCACAAAGTTTTAGTGAATACTGATGAACAGACTATATATTATATTGTTGGGAAATTGACAATGTGGGATCATATTTTGGATAAGATTTAGTTTCTTTTATTTTGAATTATTTAACTGCTATCATCACATACGCATTACACTTACCGAATATTACCGACAGACTTCATTCTAATTTTTCGCTCTTCCTCTTCGTAGGTAATTTGCAACTCCTTTTTCTTTTCCTGCAAGAGCATAAAAATACCTCTACATTACTTGTATAAAAAACTGCTTACATGTACAATCAAAGTTTGTAAATTTTACTGTAATCTAAAAAGATAATGTCCACTGTCAAAATAAATAATATTTTTAAATTACACTAGACCCTAGATTTTTACAAATACTGATGGTTCTATTTACGACATTCATAAAATTGCTACCTTCGTAAAATTGATTGAGACCAATTAGCCTGCAACACTTGTACCAAATTTTTAAATTATATTTTTTCTGCAGTATATCCAATGGTGTCCCGATTTTCGTATCATTTTGCGGGAAAGTAAAACAAGATACAGTCAACTCCTGATTTAACGACCCTTCACGGTTCCCGGGAATAGAGTCGTTATTAGAATTTTTACAAATTTTCAGCGATCCCCGACCTCTAAAATGTCGACATTTACAGTTTTTTATCATTGAATCGGCGTTCACTCGTCTTTTGCACGAAAATTACGTGTTTTTATAAAATGATACACATTTTTTTAAAAGCAAACACGTTACTTTTAAAAGTATTCCATTGAAGTGGATCTACTACCTTCGTTTAGTTCAGTATAAACTAGTGATGGGTCGATTCCAGAATCTAACGATTCCATTGGAATCGAAATCGAACCAAATCCCTGGATTTGGAATCAATATGACTGATTCCTAAAAATATACATCCCTGTGAACATATTTTAGTTTCACAGGTATCACTGATCGGCCAGAGTGATCTTGTGTACAAATGGCAAACTATTTGAGGTTTCTGATATTATTGTCGCCGATATAGCGCACGAAAATGCAATTCTAATTCCATTGGTAAACGTCAACTATAAAATAAAAACTTGTTCGTCAATGATCGTCGTCACATTTGTTTAGGTAATTACGTTGGATTACATTCAGTATCAAAATAAATACTTATACACCATGCTGGACAGCTATTAACTCCTATATCCCAAAAAATAAAAACTACAAATCACGTATAATCGTCGCACCTCAACGTTTTGTTTACGCTTCTGGGCCAGAGATATTAACTACGTTCAAGTCTGAAGTACGACACTACCAGAACAAAATGGTTGCCACAAGAATGGATTATAGTTAGTACCAAAATATTCCACTGGAATGAAAATAGAACATAGCGCTACTAGTTTCATAGTCCACCATTTTTATAGTGTTTGTCTCGTGCGTAGACTTTCCCAACTGAACGTAGCGTATCTATGACGTCTCAAAATATAAATGAAGTTTGTAAACACTGCAACGGTAAAAACGGTAGCGAATATGTAATAAAAGTGTTCCGTCGGTATTTATAAATAACTTTTTAATTCACAAATATTTTTTAATGTATGTCGGGAAAGCAAAAAAAAAAAAATTTATTTTTTAAAGTACGACTCGCAGAAGCCAAAAACAAAAACTTGAACAGAAACGGAACTTGATAAACTATTGTATTGATCGGTTTTACAATAACCGAAAGTTCCTATTTACCGGTAAATTTTTATTCACAATATTTACTACGTAAGTACCGGTAAATACTGCTGATCACGAAATGTGTTCCCACCAAATGTGCATATTCAATTACAGTATGCACATAATTAGGTTGCCAAACAAAACCAACCTAACCTTCAAGGTCTAGTAAGTTATATAATTTAGTCAAACTGCACAGATCTTGTTTTTCCTAAACATACAAATAGGCCTATATGTGTGTTTTATGTATGTAACCTAATTCATGTAATTGCATTTTTTGCAAAGGGAATATGAGGGTTTTATGTATAAGAAAATAAAATGAGATAAAAAACCTAAAAGAAAGCCTTAGAATCGGACTCGGAATCGAAGAATCGAATCCCAATTTTAAGAATTAATGTTGGAATCAGAATCATTGTATTTTAGGAATCGACCCAACACTACTATAAACCATAAACGTTACCGATGCCATAAATTCTCGTGCCCGAAACGTTCATTTTGGGACGTTATTTTCAAGAATGCTGCAAAAAAGTTTACTGAAACAGTAATATTTTTCAGTAGAGTAAAGTATTTTGAATAAATAGGTACTCTGGAAGAGGATATATGACGTTCCTCTGGCTCAAAATTAAACAAAAACATCACCGGCAATATAGATTCTTGCACACATGACAGTTTTCGGAAGTTATTTGCAACAATACCGCAAAAAAGTTTATTGAAATAGTAATATTTTTTCAGTAGAGTAAAGTATTTTGAATAAATAGGTACTCTGGAAGAGGATATATGTCCTTTCTCTGAATCAAAATTAAGCAAAATCGTTGTCGGCAATATAGATTCTTGTGCCCGCAACGACCGTTTTTGGAAGTTATTTGCAAGAATAAGGCAACCAGTGAAATAGTAATATTTTTCAGTAGAGTTAAGTATTTTGAATAAATAGATACACTGGAAGCGAATATACGACCTTTCTTTGGCTCAAAATTAAGCAAAAACATTGCAGGCAATATAGATTCTTGCGCTCGCAACGACCGTTTTTGGAAATTATTTGCAAGAAAGACGCAGTAAAGTTTATTGAAATATTACATTTTTTTCAATAGAATGACGTATTTTGAATAATTGATACTCGGGATGTGCATATACGACCTTTCTGCAGCTCAACATTAAGCATGAATTCATGATAATGAAACACAAATATCGTAGGCAGCGTAAATTAAGTGCCAGAAATGTCAGCGTGTCAAAACTATTTACAGGACACTATCACAATCTTGTTGATTGAAATAGTAATTTATTACAATTACGCACATACATTCTGAATGAATGTATGTCATGGTTGACATCCAAAACTTTTCTTCGAGATATGAGGCACAAACTTTGCCGGCAACAGTAATTTCTATTGGGACCTTGTTTTGGCATCGAGAGACTCCCCCCCCCTTTCTACCACACACACAATATAAACCCTCGACGGACATGGTAAATAATATAGCGTACCTTGGCAAAGTGATACAACATTATCAAAAATTTATCAAAACCAGCAAAATTACCCTTAAAACACGAAACAAAGCATTCCAAGATCAGAATGTATAGTTTATACATTGAAATAAAATTATTTATCCACACAAATATAATAGTTGGGGACACAAGGTGCGCAACCCCCTGTGATGGCTGACCTACGTGTGTCAATAACCTACGTCATGGAGAAAATTCCATGAAGCACGCGATCAACCACAACGTCGGCGCCAGAAATCCTACAGCCTGGAGAAGCTTGTAACACAACAAGTTATTAACTTCACCAGGGAAAATTTAATAATATGCCAAAATATCCAAAACTCAAAAATTAGTTAACATACAACAAAAAAGTTATATCAACAAAAATAATTAAAATTTTACTGTGGTCAAATTGAAACCACACAAGACAGGAAAATAAACAAACTACTCTACTTTAAAATTCTCAAATGTATTTTAATACTTAAATTTTGAAAGGATGAATTTAAACTAAATATGTCCCCAACTACTAAGTTATTGAATCCTGTTGTATCATCCCGAACACCTGACGAACTCATACTGGAAATGGCATACAGCCTGTTATGAAAGATTTACATTTAAATTTAAATAAAAAAAAACTAAAATACTTTATAGAGATTTAAACAACATGGGAAAGTGACACTTCACACCATTATAAAAAATGGAACTTTATTTCACTTGAACGAATTTTAACATTACAAATTTTTGTACCTTTCCGTTAACAAACAAATTCCGGCGAAACATAAGCACTGAAAAGAATTATTCCGAAATTAAATTGGTTAAATTTCCGTTAACATGTTTGTTAACAAACACGTCTCGAACGATCTTTACTGCTTAGATACGCGCAATGACTAAATACAGTCAAATCATGGCAGCAATGAGCAACAAAATGGTGTCTTGCTTCCAACAGAGCGTTCCCGTTGTGGCATACATGCGAACTACGCATAAATCACGATCGGTTGTGTGTACTGTGTGTAAGCAGATTTGGTGGTGTTTGCTTTGGCGAAGTCCCCCATTTGTTTTCTATAAGACGTCTTATTATTAACGTTACAGTTTGGGATTTAAGCGGGAAGGAATTAATTACTGCATATAAAGTACAGCACCGAACTTGTTATTGTAATAATGAAAAAGTGAATGTGTGTACGTTGTGATGTGCACTTCCACATACCACATACTGTACTTGAATTATCATGCAATAATTTAATTTTTTTTGTTGTGTTGTTTCCTTTAATTAATATTTTTTTTTTGTATTTAAACATTTAATCATGCCAACTTAACCAAGTGTAAGGAAATATACAGCGGGATCCAAACTTTAATTGAGGATGCTGGAAGTGAAATTAACATTAAAACTTTATTCAAAATTTAAATTTTAACTGTTAAAACAAGATGAAAGTACTAAATTTTACAGGTCAATTTTATCTGATTTATTTCGTGTTTGGATTCACTCCAAAGAGAATTTAATTTTGAAAAATTTTTTATTTAAAGTAACTTTTTAGTGTATTTTGCTTTGTTTGAAATTTGAAAATTTCACGTAGACTCTCAGCTCGCCACCCTCTGGGATGGGATTTATCTGGCAGGCAAGACAGACTGCAGATGCTTGGAGGCACTTGCAGAGATATACCAAATGCAACTTAGTCAGCAGCTCATTAGGTCCTCATCGTGGCTGGTAGTGCTGATAGTGCCGTGTGCAGCAGAACTCTGAAAATGTGGTGATCTGCGACAGATTGATGATGCAGCGAATCCCGAATTAATAAAATAATGAATAGCTAGATGTTATAGTTGAGTAAAATACTATGTAAATTTGTCAGTAACTATGTTAAATACTTTTCTTCCATAATAAATGTCAATTAACCAGTTGCTTTCTATATATAAAAAAACACCACCACCAATAGACAATAAAACAAAACTTTCCATTCTGAGGGCTGTGGATGAAGGACAAAAAAAAAACTGACATTGCGAAGAAATTGGATATACTGAAATCAACTCTGTCAACAATACTGTCACAGCGAGCTGACTTAGAAAAAAAGTGATTTCCTACCCCAGGATAGAAAAATAGTTTCCCACACTCTACATGATACCCTAGAGAAAACAGGCTTTGATTGGCTGATGCATTCTAGGACATCTAATAATCTTGTATCAGGGCCAATACTCCAGGAAAAGGCACGAGAAGAGGCACACAAGATGGGAATTGAGAATTTACAAGCTTCTGGTGATTGGTAACATAGGTACAAAGCTAGGTACAACCACAGCACCTTGAAAAATGTGTGGCAAGGAAGTAGCAGTTGACACACGTGTACAAGAAGACTGGCAAACCAAGCTTCTCACTAACATTTCAGGGTACAAGAAAAATGACATTTTCAATGCAGATGAAGCAGGAATTTTCTATAATTTGCTTCCTGACAAAACACTGAGTGTCAAGGATGAATCACGTCAGGGGGGGGGGGGGAAGGAGAGTAAAGAGAGATTCACTGTGCTGTTTTGTTGTAAGTGATGGCTCTGAAGAATTAGAGCCGCTGGTCACTGGGAAGTATGCCAAGTCAAGATATTTAAAAAAAAAAATTGAAACGCTTGCCTTGTGTATACAAAAACAACACAAACTCATGGACGACTGCATCCATTTTTCAAGATTGAAGGTAGTATTCTTCCAACTGCACTACAGTGGATTCTCTATGTATTGAAACCTAATGGATTGAAATATCTGCATCCATGGAAAACATTCAGGGGCCGATTAATTTATTTTACAGCATTTTAAGACCACATCCATTGAAATCCCTCATGTATTGAAATTTTTTGTCAGTCCCATGAGAAACGGTGGATAGAAAATTCACTGTAGTAAACTTCAGCCACAGGACCAGAGTGTCATTGCTCAAGTTAAACGACACTACAAAAAACAGCTGGTGCAGTATCTGTTACTACAGATGGAATCCACAAAAGACACTGAAGTGGAATCTCCTACAAGCAATGCCCAGGTTGTGCTATTCATGGTACTCTGTTCCCTCCACCTCAATTGTGGAATGTTTGTGAAAGCCTGATTCCCTTTGGAAATAGCTGAGGTTACTGATACACAAGATGTTTCAGAAGAACAAAGAGATTGAATGGGGAGAGATTGCCAAGAGCATGACATTGGGTGAAACATCATTTAAAGAATTTGTTCAAGTTGATGATAAAGTCACCACTTGCCCTCCACCAGAGAACACATTGCAAGTTGAAATTAATGATGCTTCTGAAGTAGAAGAGAATGAAGATGAATTGGAAGGTGAAGGTGTGCCAGAAATTAAGAAACCAAATCAAGAAGAAGTTACCACTGCATTGAATGTTCTGGAGAGGTTTTTACTCAGTTCTGAAGGACTGGTCCATCACATGACACACACACACACACACACACACACACACACACACACACACACACACACACATATATATATATGGTAAAAGTCCGATATAACGAGTACGGCATATAACAAAGTTCGCTATAACGTTAACTTCCCCCGGCACCGTCAGTTGCACATACATTGTGTGGGTAAAATATATTGGTTTTAACGACAGCGCAGAGAGTTCAATTTCGCTATAACGGTAAGTCAAATTGTAGCAGTTAGTCGTCAGATTGGATGCAGGATTAATAGTGTTTTAGGAAACGTTCCCGTTTTTGTGCGTAAACGTTTACCACTGTCGGCAGCGTAGTAACGGCAACACCGCGGTCACGCTACTGCGTACAATATGCCAGCCATACCCTTCTGCGCACGCGCGTGACTCGTCATTGAGTTGGCCCCGCAGCGAGCACACACTGCATGGTGGTGCGGCGCTAACTATTAAATTGCATAGGTTGGCCCCGCAACAAGAATAACATTCTCAGGCGCGAGCTCAAGATGGGAGGGGAGGAGGGTGGCAGCCCGCAATGAGAATCATGTGCCCTGCATCGCGGCACAAGCTCTATGACTTTCTGCGCGGAGGGGGGGGGGGGCACCCGGCCCGCAATGAGCATAACGTGCTCTGCATCAACAAGAGGCGAACTCAGTTTGATTTGTCTTGTGCCAATAATCTGATTGTGTTTGTATCCATTGTTATACGTGTCACGTTGTTATTCAGCCTAGCTTTGTTTCCCCAATCATGGATAAAAAATGAAAATCACTTGATTTATCCAAAAAATTATAAATAATCCAGGAATGTGAAAACACGTCTGTCAGTAAAAGTGAGATAGGGAGACGTTACGACCTGACCCCGTCGACTTTGTTCACGATTTTAAAAAACAAAGAGAAGATCAGATCTGACGCCCTAAAAGATTGTGCGCCGGCTAAAACAAAAAAACTTCGCATGGCAAAACATATAGAACTGGAAGAAGCGTTGTTCACTTGGTTTTCGCAAAAACGTGCGCAGGGTATTCCGATTGATGGCCCGATGTTGAAAGCTAAAGCTTCACTACTGTCGTTAGCAATGAACGTCGATGATGACTTCAAATGTAGCGATGGTTGACTTAACCGCTTTAAAGCAAGAAGAGGAATTACACAGCACAAAATTACTGGCGAGTCAGAAAGTGTCAACCAAGTAGCTGTCAATGACAACCAATTCTTGCTTCCATACTACACAGATATAAACCTCCCGACGTTAACAACGCTGAAGAGACGGGGCTTTTTTATAACTTGCTTCCTGATAAGACCTTGGCCGTGAGGAACGACCCCTGTAAAATGGGCAAGCGGAGTAAGGAGCGAATTACCGTTCTTTTATGTACGAATATGGATGGGACAGATAAAGTCAAACCTTTCATCATTGGCAAGTCAAAAAACCCTCGAGCTTTCAAAAATGCTCGCAACATTCCCTGCGTTTATGAAGCTAATAAAAAAGCTTGGATGACGTCTCAGTTATTCAAGCAATGGCTTCACAGTTTC
>PNEQ01045359.1:0-10880 GCA_003012365.1 Medauroidea extradentata
ATACACTAAATGCATATCGGCTAGCTCTGCCAATGTGTAGCCTTCCATGTAGCCTCTACAACTACGACAATAAACGTAGCGAGTGTAACACATGCACGGTGTCTCGTACAGTCACAGAGCGTCAAAGCGGGTAGTACATAACACAACACAACAGATATTTTCACTGGCTTGTTGTCGCCAGGTTGCCTGCCTACCCCTGGTACTTTGGTGCACCATTGCAGGTATAAGGATGCATTTCCGGACATGGGTTCCTTAATCAAATATGTTCCAAACATGCACATCTACCATCCCTATCAATTTGTAACACTTATTCTTGGCCATCCTGTATAGTAGTAAACACATCACAGACACACCTGAACAAATTATTACACTAAAATTCCGCTAAATTTAAATCCCAAAAGAACTGTAAATTTTTCGTCGATATTAACTGTTTTAAATGTTATTTCAGAATCTAGAAAATCTCTATACCAAATTTCATCAAAATCAATTCAAACGTTGTAGAGTGAAGAGGCTATTATTGAGTAAAGCTAAATGCTAAATAGTTAATCCACAGGAACTGTGCATTTTCCCATGATAAAATGTATCCTGTGTGTTATTCGAACACCTTAGACACTTTCATACTATATTTCACCAAAATACAAGGTCAACTGATTTTTTATCACTTTATTATAGTACGTTCAGCCATTTTAGTGTGAAGTGGAGATTACGGAATTACGTTCCAGATCTATCCCACACGAACCGGGCTTCATTCCAGGACAAAAAGCAGTCAATGTCACTCAGCAGTCCAATAATGATATCTATGCAAAAATTCATCACGATCAGTTACTCCGTTGTTGCGTGGAAAAACAAACCGTAAAACCAGCAAACACACTTTCCTTTCGCATTTATGTGATATTAGTATGATCCATACGTAGTACAGCAAACATCCGATGACTTGCTACATACCATGAAATCAAATAAAGAAAGCTGGAACTGAACTCTATCATTGACCCGTGGTCAACCAAGGTATCAAATGTCCAGTGCTCACTACAACATAATATAACTATACCCTTAAACAGTTAGTAGTGCTCAGTATAACCAATTTTACAAATATTTTAAAAATGTATTCTACTAATAACAAAGTCGGTATATCCAACCTGTGTACATACGCACGTACGATTAAATCACAGAAAACATTACGTCGTTGAGCAACAACTTAATTACATTAATGCAATTTATTTTATGTGTTCAACAACCTACGACAATCATATCACAAGATATAAGTTAAATTCACATTACCTTTAGGCAAAATTGTTAAAATATGCAGAAGATCAGAGTGGTTACAAAAGAGAATTCAAACGACCTTGCTTCATGCAAGGCAAAATAGTTCTTAAAACGTTTTCAGAATATACGTGTCTTATGGACTATTGAAACTATTTATGGCTAAATGGGAGCACTTTTAAAAGGAAAAAAATATCAGCAATTTTAAATGGCCACTTTACTTCTGTCGTCCCAATTCAAATAGAGACCAAAAATATTGATACTAAGAATAACAGTTAAACAAAGTCGCTTCAAATGATTAGGAAAACTTCAGAACACTTTAAAACGTCAATTAAATACAAGTGGTTTAGGATACAGTTGTGATAATATGTTTGAATGTTATTATTTTACTTTAAGTGAACATTATAATTGAATGTTATCTGAACTTATGTTTACTGCTACTGTTCCTACAGACGGTGCAGAGCTTGATAGTGCTTAGGCGACGTTAATGAATGGTAGCGCTTTCGTAAAAGTAAAAACTTTAGACATAACACTTTAATTAAAAATTAAAGAAAAAGATGCATAAAACGATTATTCCTTACTAAGTAAAAAATGATATAATACTAGTTTCAAATTATTGTTCACCCTTAAATACGTCGGGGGACAGCTACGTAAATCAAAACTAGCAACTGCAACAAAACGTATCTATATTTTATATACGTATGTGACAATTTAAAAAGTGAACCCAAATATTTAATCATATTTAAATTAAGTTTTTGAATTAATGCATCATTTTGAGGATTTGAGCTTGTTGTTTTGTTTTATTCTGTTTCAATTTCGTCGGTTTTAACTACCTATTTATACTTATCAGTCCCTCGGCGCATTTCAGGGTCAACAATAACTTAAAAATATTATTTTTTTTTACCTTGCAAGGGTTGTTTGTGTGTCTTTATATAATTTTAATTTAAATATTATACTTATACAATTATTGAAACCCCCAAATCAAATCAAATAATAATTTAATTTCATGTATATGAACGCCTCACATAAATTCGAAAAAAAAACTTTTAAACAGCTAAACATATTTTCATCAAATTCAGTTTAAAACCACCCCGATGAAACTACCTTTCAATAATTCAAAAAACATTGAAACAGGTCGAACCGTTTGGGAGCTACTAAATCACATACAGATAGACATAGGCGACGAACTTATAACATACCTCCTTTTTAGTCGAGTGGTGATTTGGCGGGTGAGGGGAGGGTGAAATGATAAATAACTATTCAAAATACTAAATAAATATAAAGCGTAGCTAGTACTTGTCAATTAGGTCAAAATTCTTAAATTCAGGGTAGTATGGAAAGAATGCGAATTTAAAAGTCCTACCTAACAGCAACGGTCTTTGAAACGGTTACTCAGACATCCTGTTATCCCGACAGCCTCGTTAATATTTTCAATAGGGATATCATTTTTGCTAAGAAACTATATTTAACGAGGTAATAAGTTAATTTTTCCAGAAATTGGACTCAAAACAGGAGATTCATCTACGTGAGGTTAATATCTGAACACATTTATTCCTTGCTAATCTTCGAGCGGAAGTAACTGATCAGATACGAACATTGAATCGCACAAATATTATCGAGGAAAAATAAAAACTGCCTAGACAAACAGTAATTGGGAAAGTTGTATCCGTGTAGCCTAGTTGTACATCAAAAATAGTAGTTTACCCGGTTACCTCGGTGGTTGAATACACAATAAGACTGCCAACACTGAGACTTTAAACTCGGAAATATGCCTAGCAGGTGATGATGACAAGAGCGGAGTGAATGTACGGGTTTCGTTTGAGTTATCTTACTTCTTTCCCGTCTCCATACGGTTTCTGCTCCTTCCTCATTTCGCCTCCCCAATTTTACCCATATTCATTTTCCGCCAACCTCCACAGAACTCTCAGATAAACGTGTACTCTTTCGTGGAACGGCAGGCGCAGCGATAAGTGTTTCGAGGTGTGATGTGTTAAGAAATGTCTTTACATCGGTAGAGGCAGCTACATTCTTCTGTGAGTAGCGTAAACGTGGCAAGAAACAAGTTTTCTAATAACACTGTTGGATCCCCTGCTCCGGCCATCCTGATTCCGGTTTTCTCATACCGGTGCGTCCAAGTCAAAATTTGCTTGTTCTGCTGCCATGCAAATAGTGCAAACTAATAGACTTACGTACGTGAAATAATTCACAGTGAAATAACATACTATAGGCTACGTAATAAAACATTTGTAAAAAATCCAGCGAACTGTTTTTTATATTTAAAAAAAATTGCTGAATTTGCAACTTTCTTACTGAACATACTCGAATTTTTTTTAATTCGAAATATTACGGTGTGAGTTATTTAATGTTTAATTGCATAACTCATGGGATGTAAGTTCACAGTGAATTATTTTGTTTAAGTAGGTCGGTTAGTTTTCACTATTTGCATGCCAGTGTAACAAGCAAATTTTGACTTTGACACCCCGTTATGAGAAAATTATGAGAGCTGAAATTGTTTCGTACAAGTAAAATGTACTCACAAGTATCGTCTACAAAACTTATACTATTTCATAAAGATATAAAATTATGATTTTATCGCACTCGAACAACCTTAACAAAGGCCATGGCCGACTCCTCACCCAGCTCCTGTCATTGTACCAAGTTGTGTGTGTGTCACTGTCTATAATGACCTCGCTGTGGACGACACGTGATGCCCGCTTATCTTACCATCTAACTACACTCATAGGTTTTCTGAAAACATCTTCATTGGGTATGACCGATAAGCACATTGATTCAACGTGCTCGAGGCACAGTCGAAGCTAATTTTGCACACATTGGAAAACGTCCGTGTTCAGACTGAGTGGACTCGCTTAGAGCAAGATTACTTTCCATGACACGAAAAACGTCTTTTGAAACAGTGCTGTTAATAGTTGTCCGTGAATACTCACTACTCCCAACTTTAAGTGCAGACATTATTAAATTATACCATTCAGTTAATAGTCACTCTATACCATTATTTACTGTTTCAATGATGTAATTTATTTAAACTGTTCTATCAGGAATACGAGAGAAACTAATACTTATAAGCGACATCCACTACTTCCGAATAAAAGTGCGCACATTTTAAAAGTTTATCAGTCAGTAAACATTAATTGTGTACCACTATTCCCTGTTTCACAAATTTAGTAAATTGAAACAGCTACTTCGATTAAAAATTAATAGTTATCAGTGACTTTTCACTACTCTCGTCTTAAAGTGCAGACATTATTGAAGTTTTTCAAACAGTGAACATTCACTGTTTACCACCATTTACTGTTCCACTGATTTGACTAATCGAAACTGCCCCATATGATGTAAGATAAAAACCAATAGTTATCAGTGACTATTCTCTACCTCCAGCTTAAAGTGCAGGCATTATAGACGTGTCTCTGTCAGTGAATGTTCACTGTTTATCATCATGCACTGTTTCACTGATTAAATGTATTGCAACTGCTCCATCGCGAATACGTATAAAACTAATATTTATCAGTAAATTGTCACCCATTTCGATATAAAGTGCAAGTGGACAACAAGCACACTGGGATGTTTGCAGTTAGACGATGCAGCAATTCACTTCGTGATGAGCTACAACAATTATTATTTTAGGCCGGCCTGTGCTTTCTCATTCATGAGCAGTGTTAACATGGTATCATTGCTGTAAAGACTCATGATAATAACTTCTAACGGTTTTCAGTAGAATAAGGGCTTGAAACAACAAAAATGAAAATATGTCATTTTTAATACGATAGTTTATAAGCCTCTATAACAACCGAACTTCAAAAATACTCGCGTTTTATTTTGAAAATAATTTTAACATCCGTAAACCTCTCGCGAATATATGAAGAGTTCGGCTATTAATAATGGTAAGGGACATTCATAGAGAAACAGTGTTATGAACTGCATAACATAGTATGTGACCTGTTTTATTCATATCAGGAAAGAATTCCATTTCAATTCAAGACTTGGAATGGAACTACGAACTAAAAATTCATAAAGGGCGTCACTTACTATGTTTTACACCTGATAGTACTGTTTCGCTCTGAATGTCCCTTAAAATTATTTACAGCCGAACCCTTCATCCTTCATATATATATATATATATATATATATATATATATATATATACTAGCAGTCCCCAGCGGCTTTGCTCGCGAGTATTATTCGTAACTGGTAATGTTTACTTTAATTAAAAAAACCTCTTTGTATACAAAATTGGTACTTCTGACATCAAGTGTTAGAATGTTGAACTAATTTTGTTGCAGGATAAGTAGCTATAGCTGTTCATGCGAAAAGCAGTTTTAAGATTGTCCCTGCCACTAACAGCGACTTCGCCTGGTTTTTATTTGTAGCCCTGCCAATTTGACGCTGTGGGGTAGTTACAAACACCTACAGTAAGAGGTAAACCGAAAGATAAACATCTTATTCACAACCATTGGTGACGGTGTCCTCAATTATATATTTTCAAAATATTTACTTTAACTTAAATGCCACTACAAATTTTCAGTTGGTAAAGGTTTCGCGGAAACGTATTTGGTGCCCCAAACTTGAGATTAGTGAGATGATATATCGTCGGTTTACTGCCAAAAGTGACCAAGTCAAATTAAAAAGAGATAAAATGATTAAAATGCTAAGAATATGTATTTGTTGTTCACGAACAATTGTCCAAGTTTAAAGTCTATTCGTCGTTTCGTACTGTTGTGTCACAGTATAGTAACATACCACATTTTTGTTAATATCTACAATTCAATAGTGATTTTAAACGAAATAGCATTTATGACTTTTCACTTTAGGCAATATACCGACGGTATGCCAGCTGATGCAGAGGAAGCTAAGTGGAAAGCGATCTGCAAGTTCACCCCTTTTAAACAACTACATGTAAACTGCTCTAATTCGTTCTCCCTTGTAGTTTCTGTGTGTTAGAATTGAACGTTCGCACGCAGCTTTTAACGAAATTTGAGCCCAGAAACTCCTGTAATTTAGACCTAAGTAACAAACAACTGCGTCACCTAACGTCGAAATAATTCATGAAAATAAAATTTAAGTTAAAAATGTCCCGGGATCATAGAGGTTGTACAACACCACATATCGATAGGTTACTGTAGAGTGAATATCCCGTAAAGATTATTTTTCGCTGCTCGTTTCGGCTTTTCTGATCGTCTGCCTTATGTTGACCAACTTAGTTTTATTCTTAGTTAATAATCACGTTTTCTTATAAAGTAAAAAAAAAACGTACATATGTATATATTTTAAAATATTTACGTAAGCATCACTCTAACGCGAACAACACCTCAATATCGCTACTGGTTAGATAGATATCGTGAGTTGATGGAAAACAAATTTGTATTTTTTCAACCTTTTGGGTGACGAATTTCGAAATATTTTAGATTCACATCTTAGACATGTGTATAAGTGTCCAATTTCAGTGTAAATCACATCGCTAGGCCGTTCAGTCGAATCAAAATCAATCATTCACTAAAAAAACACATATCACCCCTACACAGTACTGAGGAATCGAATTTCGAAAAATCTTAAAACCGTTTGCGATCATTTCTGTAATCATCATCCTGAAGCAAAAATTAATTGTATATCTCAACGGGTTCGATAGATATCGAGGATTCATCTAAAACACATTAATGGTCGAAAAACCCTTTAATCACATTTTAGAATACTTTAGTGGTGTCTCGCGGACGTGAAAAACACATTAGCCCGCTGGGTTCAAGATATATCGACGATTAATTGTAAACACTTTTCACCACTTTTCACCCCTTTCACCTCCTTAGGTGGCGAATTTCGAAAATTCGTGAAATTATTTTTTAGGTATTTGAGTAAGCATCAATCTTAAACAAAAATGACGTCGCTATATAAAAATCATTGGGATCGATATATATCGATAGAGAATCGAAAACACATTTTACCCCTTTTTAAACTGGTTTAGGGCCAAATTCGGGAAATATATTTTAATGGTACTTGGGATACTTAAAAAAGCATCAATTTAAAGCAAAGAGCACTTCGATATCTCGATTGGTTCTATAGATATGGAGGGATAATCGAAAACACATTTCACGTATTTTCACCCCCTTAATTAAAGAACTTAGAAAAGTCTTGAAGTCCTGTCAGAGACATTTGTATGTATAACCAATTAAAGTAAAAAAATGAGGATGTTCAATCGTGTTTCAAAGATATAGACGATTCATTAAAAGCACATTTTGCCCCTTTTTACTGCCTGGGGGTCGAATTTCAAAAAAACCTAAAACTACTTCTTTAGGTATTTACGTAAGCAATATTTTGAAGTGAATATTAACTCTCTATCCCGAAGGGTTCGATATATATCGATAGATTATTGAAAACACATTTAAGGTCTTTTCACCCCCTTAAATGTTGAACATCAAAAAATCCTTAGATTAGCTAATATGCATTTTTACGAGTGTCCTATTAAAGTAGAAATCACGATGATAGGCCGTCGGGTTCGAGCTCTATCGACGTTTCTTCGGAAACACATTTCACCACTTTTCACCCTCTTAGAGGTTGAATTTCGAAAAATCCCTTCTTAGTGCTCGCCTACGATCTGAGAGGAACAATCACAAAAAATTTCACGATTCTAGGTCCAGTGGTTTGGGCTGCAGTTTGATATGTCAGTCAGTCAACTTTCATTTTTACATATTATATACTAGCAGTCTCCCGCGGCTTTGCTCGCGAGTATTATTCATAACTGATAATATTTACTTTAACTGAAAAACCTCTTTGTACACAAGATTGGTACTTCAGTCATCAAGTGTTAGAATGTCCAAGCGGCTAGTTGAACTAATTGTGCAGCAGGATGAGTAGCTATAGCTGTCCACGCGAAAAGCAATCTTAAGCAAAGTTGTTAGAAGGGTCCAGATGGAGCATGTCGCCGGGAATTTTAACTAAACAAACGCTTGACGTGGCTGGTATCAATATGGCCGACTAATTAAAAAATTCAGGAAATATTAGTTAGGAGATGTGTAAACAGGGCTAAAATATAGAGTTTTCAACCTAAAACATCAATTAAGGAGCATAATACATTAATTTGCCATACCAAATACCAGTCTGATGAGTACTTTTGAGGTTAAAGCAGTATGGCGGCTGGCAAATTTGGTGGCTACCTCTCCCCCCTCTTGGCTTCACTCGCCTCGCTCTCGTTCAGACCTTATCCTACCCCCGTGGTCTTAAGTTTGTTCCTGCCATTATCAGCGAATTCGCCTGGGCCTTATTTATAGCCCTGCCAATTTGAGGTTGTGTGGTAGATACAGACACCTAAGGTAAGAGGTTAATCGAATGAGAAACATCTGTTTACCCTGTGCACAACCATTAGTGACGGTGCCCTCAATTATATATTTTCAAAATATTCACTTTAACTTTATTGCCATTACAAAATTTCAGTGGGTAAAGGTTTCGCGGAAACGTATTTGGTGCCCCAAACTTGAGATTAGTGAGATGATATATCGTCGGTTTATTGCCAAAAGTGACAAAGTCAAAATGAGATAAAATATTAAAAATGCTAGGATTATGTATATGTTATTTACGAACAATTGCCCAAGTTTAAAGTCTATTCGTCGTTTCGTACTGTTGTGTCACAGTATAGTAACATACCACATTTTTGTTAACATCTACAATTTAATACTGTTTTTAAACGAAATAGCATTTATGACTTAATAACTTTTGGCAGTATACCGACTATATGTCAGCTGATATTGTAGAGGAACCTAAATAGAAAGCGAACTGCAATTTTACCCCTTTTAAAGACTACATGTAAATTGCACTAATTCGATCTGCCTTGTAGTTTTTGTGTGTCAGAATTGAACGTTCGCCCGTAGCTTTTAACGGAATTCGAGCCCAGAACCTCCCGGAATTTAGACCTGAGTAACAAACAACTGCGTCGTCGAAATAATTCATGAAAATATAATTTCATTAAAAAAATAAAATAAAATATCTGTGTCCTGGGCCCATAGAGGTAGTACAACACCACGTCTCGATAGGTTACTGTAGAGTGAAACTCCTGTATAGGTTGTTTCTCGCTGCTCGTTCCTGCTTTCCTGCCTTGAATATTGACAAACTAAGTTTTATTCTTAATAATCACATTTCTTATAAAGAAAAAAAAATTACATTCATATTTTTTAAATATTTACGTAAGCATCACTCTGACGCGAACAAAACTGAAATATCGCTACTGGTTAGATAGGTATCGTGGGTTGATGGAAAACAAATTTCGTGCTTTTTAACCTTTTTGGGTGTCGAATTTCGCAATATTTTAAATTTACATCTCATGCATTTGTATAAGTATCCAACTGAAATGTAAATCACATCGCTAGCCCATCAGTCGAATCAAAATCGATCATTTACTTAAAAAAAAAAATATATATATCATCCCTGCACAGTATTGATAAATCGAATTTCGAAAAATCTGAAAACCGTTTTGCGATAATTTCTGTAATCATCATTCTTAAGCAAAAATTAATTGTATATCTCGACGGGTTCGATAGATATCGAGGATTTATCTAAAACACATTCAAAGTCTTTTCACCATCTAAGAGAGTAAATTTCGAAAAACCCTTGAATCACGTTTTAGACTACGTTTTAGAATACTCATGGACGTAAAAAACACAACATTAGCCCGCTGGGTTCAAGATATATCGACGATTATTTGAAAACGCTTTTCACCACTTTTCACCCCTTTTCACGTCTTTGGGTGGCGAATTTCGAAAATTCCTGAAATGAATTTTTAGGTATTTGAGTAAGCATCAATCCTAAACAAAAATCACGTCGCTATATAAAGAGCTATGGGATCGATATATATCGAATGTGAGTCGAAAACACATATTAACCCTTTTTTAACCAGTTTTGTGCCGAATTCGGATAATATGTTTTAATAGTACTTGGGATACTTACAAAAGCATCAATTTAAAGTAAAGAGCACTTCGATATCTCGATTGGTTATACAGATACGGAGGAATAATCGAAAACACATTTCACGTATTCCACCCCTTTAAATAAAGAAATTGGAAACGTCTTTGAGTCCTGTAATAGACATTTGCAAAAATAACCAATTAATATTAAAATTACGACGATAGCCAATTGTGTTTCAAAGACACAGACGATTCATAGAAAGCACATTTTGCCCCTTTTTACTGCCTAGGGGTCGAATGTCAAAAAAACCTAAAACTGCTTTTTGGGTATTTACGTAAGCAATATTTTGAAGTGAATATCAACTCTCTATCCCGAAGGGTTCTATATATATATATATCGATAGTTGTTTGGAAACACAAATAAGGTCTTTTCACCCCCTTAAATGTTGAACATCGAAAAATCCTTAAATGAGCTAATATGCATTTTTACGAGTGTCCTATTAAAGTAAAATTCACGATGAAACGCCGCACAGTGGTCTAGATTCTCTAATCATGGTGCAAAAAATCCTCCTACTCTTAGTATTGGTAACATCGACCTGAAATTCGGCACAGCATTGCTTCTTGTGCCACAGAATAAGAAAACACACAAATGTAGTTAATAAGTGTGATTTTGGGGAGGGGGAGTGTGTATAAAATATTGATAGTCTACACGCTCTTAAG